>CABHPP010171029.1:0-21912 GCA_902168425.1 Peromyscus attwateri
ACACACACACACACACACACACACACACACACACACACACCACAGACAAAGTGACAGTCCATGTATCCTAACATATTAGAAATAGGAAAAAAAAATTCAGTTGTAGGATGAAGCAGCTTAGAGATGGTTTGTTTAAGAAAATATATCTTCTTATGAATTTCTGTCTTGTCACCAGCAAGTTTTGAGTTATATTTTCTTGTAGGTCTCACTGTTTCATCTCAGGGTCTAATTCGCTTGCCTTCTCTAGACCAGAATCAAGCACTGCGGCTCTGCCTGGGCAGCACGAGCGTCGGGGGACAGTATGGAGCCATCTCTGCCCTCAGCATCAACAACGACTGCTCAAGACTTCTTTGTGGCTTCGCTAAAGGACAGGTAGCGTGACCCTGCAGTACAGTCTGAGTGTGTGTAGGAAAGTGTTTCAAAGAGCAAGATGCATGTTACGTGTTGTGAAGTGATCCATCTAGAGGTGACATGCCCGTTAGTGCCAGCCTGAGGTCTGTTAGTCTGACCTTTGTCTTATTTAGATTTTTAAAATAATTGTTACTAACTGATTCTGCAGCTTTCATATTGTAATGGTGTTTTATCTTAGTAGAGGGCTTTTATAAAATATATTCTCTTATGGTAGTAGTCCATAATTGTGGTTGCTTTTATTTATTTTTTGATGAGTGTGTGTGTGTGTGTGTGTGTGTGTATCCTTGGGGTGTGCACTCATGTAGAGTCTGAAGAACAACTCTAGTCATGCTAGACTAGTGAGCCCCAGGGATCTTGTCTCCACCTCCCAAAGCTGGAATCACGAGCCCATATGCCACAGCACCTAGCCCCTTTTTTTCTTAAAGATTATCTATCTAATTTATTTATTTATTTATTTGTTTATTTATTTATTTATTTATTTTTTGTTTTTCGAGACAGGGTTTCTCTGTGCAGCTTTGCGCCTTTCCTGGAATTCACTCTGTAGACCAGGCTGGCCTCAAACTCACAGAGATCCACCTGCCTCTGCCTCCCGAGTGCTGGGATTAAAGGCGTGTGCCACCACCGCCCGGCTCTAATTTATTTTTAAAAAGTTTTTTTTTTTCATTTTATATATGAATCCCAGTTCCCCCTCCCTCCCCTCTATCTATTTATTTTTTGTTTTGTTTTTCAAGACAGTTTTTTTGTGTAGCCCTGGCTGTCTGGCTATCCTGAAACTCACTCTGTAGACCAGACTGGCCTTGAACTCACAGAGATCTGCTTGCCTTTGCCTCTCTAGTGCTGGGATTAAAGGTGTGTGATTTATTTTATTTTAATTATGTGTGTGTGTTTCTGTATGGGTTTGTGCACACAAGCACAGGCGCCAGCTGAGAATGGAGGCATTGGATCTCCTTGGCGTTGGAGTTGGAGGCTGTTGTGAGCTTCCTGTGTGGGTGCTGGGCAATGGACTCAGGTCCTCCTGCAGAAGTAGTGCTCTTCACTGCCGAGCCGTCTCTCCTGCTCCAACGCTTGGCATTTTTAAAGTTCTAGGGATTGAACTCAGGCCCTCCTGCTTACGAAGCAAGCGTTTTACCAGCTGAGCCGTCTCCTCTGACCCCATGGCCCCTTCTAAAAACACCGTTCCCATTGCTGGGTTTCTGGACAGTTGTTTTGACATTCCCATCTTTGTGGTGATAGGTCACGGTTTTTCTCATTCTCTGATCTTTGTATCACAGCTTGTTTGCTATGATACCTTTTGTATGAATTTTTAGTCAGTGCTCTACACATTGACTTATCAGAAATGACAAAATCTAAGTGTTAAGTGGGCCAGGCAGAGGGAGGGCAGGGGAAGTTGAAATGGAAATAAAGGTCCAGTGCTCTAATGGAGTCTCAGCTTGTAACTGTGTTTTAACTTGATGGCTTTCTTCCTGCAATGTTTATAGACAAGGAATAGGTTATCTCAGCCAAAAGGCAGATACTTAAGTCCAAAAAAGCAATCCATGTGTTTTTAAAGCCTTTGCCTGTCTTACAGATCACCATGTGGGATTTGGCCAGCGGGAAACTTCTCAGGTCAATATCAGATGCTCACCCTCCAGGGACAGCCATCTTGCACATCAAGGTGACAGCTTCTCCTCCTCATGTTAACAGTCTTTGTTACCATGCCTCTGTAGCCACATTAAACATTCTGATAACCAGACACCCCCTACATTTATTTAACACGAAGCTGAATATTAGTTGATGGCTCCAACAAGCTACTTTCTCAGGTTAAAAACCAGAGATGGGCCAGAAGATAATCAGCTTTAGGTTATACTGAAGTCTGGCAGCAAAAGGGACGACTTGATCTGATCCCATAGTCGGGGTTTGGCAGCCGAGAAGCAATACCCTGCTAAAAACTCATATGGAGATTTTAAACACTCTCTTCACCTTGTTCAGTTGGCCAAGATTTTATTGCCTAGGACTGTACGGCTGCCCGTTGTTGGAAAGTGCTTGAGGCTCCAGGCACCAACTGTGGAAGAGCCAGGGCTTGGATCATAGTTAGAAGTGAATCATTTGGTTTATTTTCTCTGCGGCCTCTAAAGGGAAAAGCATTAAGGTCGCCGTGTTGGGTTTTTTTTTTTTTTCTACTCTCAGGCCTGAAAAACATAAAGCTGACTGAGGTAACAGGCTTCATTTATAGTCCATGTGAAGCCTGCCTCTTCATGCTGGCAAGCCCGTGCTCAGAAGCATAAAAGGTAAAGGACTATAGCAAGGGGATTCTAAAACCAGCTCTTCTAGATTTAATCATGTGCATACTTGGTTGCTTAGCTATGCGGCTCTCTTATCCACACACATGCTTTTTAAAGCCCGTAGCATCTGGAGTTTATATATCTGCATCTAGGTTAGTTACAGAAAGTCTTGTGTGACAAAACAGCACTGAAGCATTTAGGAACGATGAAAACAACCAGGACAAGTTAGTCCTTCCTCTCTCGGTGCATGACGCTGATTTATCTCGACCTCTTTTTGTACAGCATGTGCCAACCTCTAATGTGATTGTTGTCTGCACACGTTTTATCTCTCTTAATAGATTAAGATCTTTGAAATCAGAATCCATCTGTCATTTGTTTTTGTGTTTTGCCCATAGTAACTGCTCAATAAATGTTTGCTTGAGGTAATAACTAGTCTCTTTATAGGGGAAAAAAAGAAGAAATTATTGGGTGGGACAATAAGAAACAGAAGAATTAAAGGCAGAGAAAAAAGAGAAGACTACGGCTGAGATGAAGGTGCAGCTCCAGGAGCTGTGTTGTTTGGGAACGATTTGAAAGTGGGGTTTGCAGACCCTGGCAGGAGAGAAAGGGAGGTATATGCGTCAGTGTCACTGGAGTCCTGGACTGACATCTACTTGCCTTTGAGTAACTAACTCATCATTCTCCAGACAGTCTGATGTTATCAACAGCAGTCCAGGCTTGGATCCTGTGTACTAGTGTTTGTGTATGATTCTACAAATGTTTGTACCAGTTTTAAAAAGTACATACGCAAAAAGGAGAAATGAAACAGAAACATGAGTTCTCTGTCTTCTCCTGCACGGGACTGGACATCACATGTGCTTCCCCTCTTGGCAGCTGCTCATCTAGGCTTTGAGAGAAAGGTTGAGGACGTCTTTGTTAAGTGTGTGGGGGTGAGTTGAGGGAGTGTTGTATCTCAGCTCTCTCTGAGTAAAAGTGGCTCATTCAGAATGATCCACTAACTTTCAGGCTTTCTAAGGCAAGTCCCTGTAAATGTTACAAATTCTACCATTTGCTTTTGCGTACAGTAGCATTTACCATAACACACCTGAACATAAGGCTGCGTCATTGTGAAAGCCATTGCTTTGAGTTTTCCAAGTTACAATCTTTCAAATACATTCTTAAAAATGGTCAGGGAGTACGGGACAGTGGTAGTGCATGCCTTTAATCCCAGCACTCAGGAGGCAGAGGCAGGCGGATCCCTGTGAGTTCAAGACCAGCCTGGTCTACAAAGTGAGCTCCAGACAGCCAGGGCTGCATAGAGAAACCCTGTCTCAAAAACAAAACAAAACAAAAAAGTCAGGGAGATACCCATTTTGGAAGAGTCGATTACTCAAACAAGTTTATTTCCCAAAGATCCCAAGAATCTTACTAAAAACTCATCAACTGCAGTGTATCCCCACGGTATTATAACTTAATACCAAGTTATAAAACCTTAATGTAATAACCAAGCCAGGAAATCAGGGTTTTTATCAACTGAAGTTAGTTTTTACTTTTATCCTGATGAAAGGTTGTTTTACTTTTTTAAAAAACATTATTTATCATGTGTGTATGTTGTGGGGAAGGGCATATGTTATCCGGAGCTTGTGGAGCTCAGAGGACGACTTGTGGAAGTCAGTTCTCTACTTCACCATGTGGGGGCTGAGAGGCTAAGGGCACTTGCTGTCCTTGCGGAGGAGCCAAGTTCGATTCCCAGCACCCACGCCAGGCAGCTTACAACCGCCTGTAACTCTGTTTCACTGTGTGAGTCCCAGGGGTAGAATGCATGTTGTCAGGCTTGGTGACAGATGCCTTTGCCTCTGAGACATCTCATCACCCTGTTTGCTTTTTTTTTTTTTGGTTTTTCGAGACAGGGTTTCTCTGTGTAGCTTTGCGCCTTTTCCTGGAACTCACTTCGTAGCCCAGGCTGGCCTTGAACTCACAGAGATCCACCTGCCTCTGCCTCCCGAGTGCTGGGATTAAAGGCGTGCGCCACCACCGCCCGGCTCCTGTTTGCTTTTTGAAGGCTTCGGTTGTTTTGAAGATACTGAGCTAATATTATTGGAAGTAAGGACAATTTTGTACTTTTAAAGAGATGAACCAAATGTGAGTTATTTCATGTGCTAAGTGTGTATTTTGTTTTCAGAATTTATATTTTTGTCCCCACGATCTATTTTTAAACACTTATCTTGTCTGGTTGTTTAATATTTACAAGACAATAAACTCCTTCTCTGTTTAGTTTACAGATGACCCAACTCTTGCGATCTGCAACGACAGTGGAGGCTCCGTGTTTGAACTAACATTTAAGTAAGAGACTAATGGACCCTTGTTGGAAAATGGAAAGATTAGCCGTTTAATGGCTGGAAATTGAACAGGGAGAGGCCTGGAAAGTCCAGGTGTTTGCAAATAGGTTCTGGCTGTGTTATAGTTACCTGGGGAGCTTACAAGACACGGGGGAGTCTATGCCTGGTCTCCATGATTTTAGCTCAGGTCTGAATTGGGATTCTAGACTTGGACTCCCTGGGAGACTCTTCCATGCTCCCAGGTTAGAAACTCTTCTGCATGGTTCACTAATTTTAGTTTGGGCTCCAAGCTCATTGAGTAATGGCAGGTATGAAAAGGGGTTTCTTGCCTTCAGATTGTCCTGTTTTACTTGTTAAATAGGAGTAAAAATTGTCTAAGTACCTGGAAGAGTATTTGTGAAGTTGAGGTTTAAAAGTGTAGAACACAAAACATAATGTGTATTTTTTTTTTTCCGTAAATTCTCAAGGTTAATGTCTGTATTTGTTTCTTAGTTTTTCATAGCTTCTTAGATACTAGGCACAAAGTAATTGCTGAAACAACATGGGTCATTTACCCAGCTAGTGTTTATTGAACAACACCAGTGTGCAGATACTTGTCTAGACACCAGAGTTAGAGTTATGAACGGTCAGAGTCTGACTAGTTGGAGTGAGCATCGGGAGACAGGTACAAGCTGAAAAATAAATGCCGTAATTGGGTAGATTTGAGTGGTGTGAGGAGACAGGCCATTGTGCTGGCTTGCACTTGACCGTAAGTCAGGAAGTCTTCGGTGGAAGGTGACATTTGAGAAGAAAGAGCTGGGTCATCAGAGTCAGCAAATGAGAAGTCTAGTGGAAGGGGGCAGTCACCCCAACACAAGGCGCACGTGGGGATGTGAAGGAGCCAGTGTGGGTGACGGTGGCAGGAGAGGAGTGAAGGTAAGAGCCGGATCCCACAGAACTGAGACCTGTAAAGAGTTTGGACTTCATTTCCATACAGGGGAGTCAGTGGAGTGTTGTTTGCCGTGAAGAGAAGCTGTCCCGTGGAACGTGGAGCTAGGAGTGGCTGGCTGAGGGCGTAGTGTCTCGGGTTGTCACTGGATTGATTGTGACTGTCTTCTGTGTTCAGGAGAGTGATGGGGGTGAGGACGTGTGAGTCGAGGTGTCTGTTCAGCGGCTCCAAGGGGGAAGTCTGCTGCATTGAGCCCCTGCATTCTAAGCCCGAGTTGAAAGATCACCCCGTCACACAGTTTTCACTGTTGGCCATGGCGTCTCTAACAAAGGTAGGCCCCTTCAGAAGACAGAACTCTTCACTTTTAGACCCTTGGAACAGTTTGAGAATTGCAAGGTAAATATTGAAAGTAATATGTATTTTCTCCTGTAGATACTGGTCATTGGGTTGAAACCATCCCTGAAAGTATGGATGACCTTTCCCTATGGACGGGTGAGCATGACTCTGTTTTGTTGGCAAAAGAAAGGACAAGCAGAGGATGGAGGGAGTGATCTGTAGGGTGATTCTATGCAGTTGTCCAAACATACAGCTATAGAATGGAAGTGAGCTCCCAAGGGCACTGGCTTAAGAAAACCAAGCAGGGTAAAGTAGCATTTAGGAGTCATGCTAGGTTGTACTTTGGTGTCTTTAATTTAGTTTTAAGCCTTTCTTTCATGAACAGCATATTCAGCTTGTTTCTAACCTTGTTCGACAGTCTCTGTATATTGCTGTCCTGATTCTATATAGTTATACCCGCTCTCGGGCACACATTTTCTTAGTTTCATTCACTGCTCTTTTGAGGTCAGTAAAATGTCCTCATTGGATGTAACACTGATGGGCAAGCTGGTGTATTGAATGCAGCCTTGCCGCAGTGTCCAAGAACACTGAGTGACAGCTGCTTTGTGTGCCGGCTGTGCTGAGTGCCGGCTGTGCTGAGTGAGGGCTGAGCTGAGTTGAGGGCTGAGCCGAGTGAGGGCCGAGCCCAGTGACGGCCGAGCCGAGAGACGGCCGAGCCGAGTGACGGCCGTGCTGAGTGAGGGCCGTGCTGAGTGAGGGCCGTGCCGAGTGAGGGCCGTGCTGAGTGGCGGCTGTGCTGAGTAGCGGCTGTGCTGAGGCAGGGGTATGCTCACTGTCTGCTTCTTTGACACCATGAGTGAGCATACCCCACTGTAAAGCCAATATGAATTAGCACTATGCATGCTTTCCATGGGTTCTGTCTCTGATATATGTCACCTTAGAAGTTGTTATTTTTCAGGAAGTGCAGATGATTTTATGGGTTTTGCATCTGTGGATTTAACCAGCCACAGATCATTATCAGAAAAGTTTAGGTCCATACTGAACGTGGACAGACATGTTTCCTTGTCATTGTTTTCTAAATGATGCAGTGTAGCATCTGTGTACATAGCATTTATATTGAATTGTAAAGTATTCTCGAGATGATTTAAAGTACATGGGAGAATGTACATAGGTTACATGTAAATACTTTGCCACTATATATAAGTGGTAAGCCTGGAATACATACATTCCCTATGCACATCTCTTTCCTTTTGTTCTTGATATTGTTTGTAAGAGAGTTGGGGTCTTCTTCGGAAGGACATTGATGAGATGCTGTTGTCTTAGTCACTGTTCTATTGCTGTGAAGAGACACCCAGACCAAGGCAACTTATAAAAGAAAGCATTTAATTGGGGGCTTGCCTACAGTTTTAGAGAGTGAGTCCATGACCATCATGGTGGGAAGTGTGGCTGAAGATAGGCAGGTATAATGCTGAAGCAATAGCTGAGAGCTTTACATCTGATTCCCAAGATGGAAGCAGAGAGAGAAAGAGAGACAGAGAGAGAGACAGAGAGAGACAGAGAGAGAGAGAGACAGAGAGAGAGACACAGAGAGAGAGAGAGAGAGAGAGAGAGAGAGAGACAGAGAGAGACAGAGAGAGAGAGAGAGAGAGAGAGAGAGAGAGAGAGAGAGAGACTGGGTCTGGTGTGGATTTTTGAGACCTCTACGCCCTCTTCCAGTGACACACCTCCTCCAACAAGGCCACACCTCCTAATCCTTCCCAAACAGTTCCACCAAGTGGAGACCAAACATTCAAGTATGTGGACCTGGGATGGGGGTGCAGTTCTCATCTGAACACCACAGCCATGGAGAGGGAAGACACAGAGCCATAGCTAGATAGCAGCAGCCCAGACATGGAGGGAGATGGCTCTTGTTTCCTTGTTGGTGTCCTGTTGTATCTCGGCACTAGGAGAAGCAGGTCCGTCCTTCCAGATGGCAGACGGGTAGAGATTATCAGTAACATTTCTCAGGTTAGCTTCATTGAGTCACTGAGGTTTTGATCATGATGCTTGCATCTTTTTGAATGTTTTACTGATGTTTTCTTTCATGAACATTTTCAAACACATGTTTAAAGAATTTTAATGAAAGACTAGCGTTCTTGCCATCTAAATCCTTTTACCATTTTACTGTATTTCCTTTATTATGTATCTGTGCATCTAGCCATCCTTCTACCCACCAAGATATTGTAGTTTTTTAATGGGTTTCAGAGCAAAATTCAGAAACAAGCACCTTCTGCTTTGGGCATTCAGCATGTATATAATTCTAGAGTTTCATATTTGTTTAGGTTTTGTTGGTGTAAATTCATATATGATAAATATACAGCTCTTGAGTGTACATTTGTTGAAGTTGGGCAGATGCGTGTTTCTCTAACCCAAACCCTGATGAAGATGGCAAGCATGACCGTCAACCCAGACACTTCTGTGACCCTTCCCACCCAGTCCCTGCTCCGTGGAAGCCTCGTGGGAAGCCGGGGAAGGTCTTAGCAGAGCGGGTGCTGTTTCCTCAACAGATTCTTGCTTTGTCCTTTACTTGTCAACTGTGATGAGTGTTTTCCCGTCTCTTCTTTGACTTAGATGGATCCGTCCAGTGTCCCGTTGCTGGCCTGGCACTTCGTGGCAGTGAATAACCATGTGAATCCCATGCTTGCCTTCTGTAGAGGAGATGTGGTTCATTTTCTCTTGGTAAGCCACGATGTGTGGTGGGGCTGCAGTAAAGCTTCAAGTGTGTATATGTGTGTGTGTGTGTGTGTGTGTGTGTGTGTGTATGTATATGTGTTCAAATATATATATATCCCCAGTAATTTAATGTTGTGTCCAAAAAAAAAAATCTATGTCACTGTCATAAGTCTTTGGAGAGAGTGTGTGCGAAGCCTACTTAATTCGTATTTAAGGCTTTCATGTTAAAAATGGAGAAAAACTTGACCTCTCTTGGTTCCTTAATCTTCATGGTTTAATTCTTTGGTTCCTTCTCTTTGAGCTAACAAATAAGTAATGGTTTGTCTGTATGTGTGAACTGGATGTGTATGATTGTGAACATGTCTGTAGTAATGTGGTCTGTACTTGTCTGTGTGTTTATTTGTTAGAGAGCAAGGGCCGTTTGCACAGAAGCCAATGAAGGAAGTATAAAGCGTTCTTTCACACAGCTTATGACTGTTTGAATAGCAAAGCCAGAGTTACTGCTGCAGAGGACAGTTAAGGTGCTGAACGATTTGATGAGAGTCTAAAGTTGTTAATAAGAGCACATAGAGTGTTTAGAGAGGTCTGTGCATTGGAGGGGAAGGCAGTGAACTTCAGTCACAGAGCTAGGCATGTGTCTGTGTAGTCTCCAGACACCGGGTGTCCTGCTCAGTGAGGCCAGCCAGGAGCCTCTCAGTGCCTTCCTCCTTCCGATGTGCTCTGTCACAGTGCCCCATCGACTCTCCCCCATACTGTCTTCCTTTCTTCCTTTTGACCCTGTCATGGTCGATCACTTCCCAGTGTGAACCACATACGTGTTTGTCCTACACTCCGCAGTGGCTTCCCAGCCGGTCTCTTTACTCATGCAGACATCTCTGTCAGCAAAGCTCTGTGCGTCTGCCGCGTGCCCCGGCCCATGGCCAGTGCTGTCACGACAGTGAGCACACGCCTAACATTCTCCCGCACTACGCCGAAACCTGGTCTAGGAGCTGACTCTCCCGTTCGGCTAGCACTGGGCAGCAGGATATCCGTGTGTACAGGATAGCTGGTGAATGTTTATAGAGCTTTTTAGTGGAATATAGTCTTGTTCAGCCATCTATATTTCTTTTATTGATTGATTGATTGATTGATTAATTGATTTGTTGGCAAACTCTCATGTAGCCCAGGAATATAGTCATGTTCAATCACCCATATTCCATTTATTTATTTATTTATGGGCAAACTCTCATGTAGCCCAGGAATATAGTCATGTTCAGTCACCTATATTCCATTTATTTATTTATTTATTTATTCATTCATTCATTCATTCATTCATGGGCAAACTCTCATGTAGCTCGGGCTGGTCTCAAACTCAAACTGTTATAGTCATGTTCAGTCATCTATATTTTATTTATTTATTTATTTGACCAACTCATACAACCCAGGCTGGTCTCAAACTCACATCGTAGCTAAGGCTGACCTTATGCTCCCGTTTTTCCCGCCGTTACTTCTCAAGTGCTAGGAGTACAGCATGCACCACCGTGCCCCGCTCACGTGTTGTTTGATTGCTTTCTCACTGTGGTGGTAGAGTTAAGTAGGTCTGGCAGACTACACGATCTACAGAGCTATTTACCGTACAACCCTTTACAGAAAAGTTTGACAGTCCTTGATGGGGCATCCCTCCACTAGGTATGATTGGCTTGGCTTGGTACTGGGGCAATGTTACAGGTTCTAGTAAATGAAATGGTAAAGATGTAATTGAAGTACAGTTTTAGGATCAGTCTGGAAGTAGCACAAATAATGGATTTTCAAAGGTAGAGGATTATAGGTGCATGGTGTGCTTAAACAAATACATTTTAAAAGAAAGGCAAGCCTCTCATCATACAGAGTCTAGGAACCGAGAGGCATGAATTAGAGGCATTACATCTCTACTCGGTAGAGTCAGGAAATAGTCAGAAGAAACCTTTTGTGTAGAGTTCAGATTTCAGCATGTGATTCAGATTTCTGCATGCTGAGTTGGAAATCAAAGAGGGACTCTCAAGTGTTACACCAGATGCCCAGTGAGCAGACAGCAGGGCGAAGAGCAGATGACCGTTTCAGGACAGAGACGGCGGAAGGCTGAAAACCGCAGGAGCTCTGTGTGTGAGCTGCGACAGTCAGTGCAAGGACGGCTTCGTTTGGGCTCACATTTCAGACGTTTGGTCCTTGGGTCAGCTGACCCGTGGGGAAGGTGCTGCATTGTAGTGGGTGCATAGAGTAGGGCAAAGCTGCCCACCTCATGGTGGCGGGGTGGGAGGGGGGGGGAGAGAAAGGACACATCTACAGCAACCTGACTTCCATCCAGGAAGCACTGTGTCTTGAAGATGCTACCCCCCACCCCCAACCTGCTGTAGTGTCATAGGCCGGTAACCAAGTCTTTAGCTCATGGACCTCGTGGTGGAGACGTAACTAACCCCAACATGTGATTTTGCTGGACGCTCACGAAAGGTGAGGAAAAAGAGAGGCAGCAGGAAAGGTGGTTCTTGTAAAGACGTGTGGAAGGGGAGGAGAGAGGGGCTGAGGGACAAAGGCTCTGGGGCAGAGTCAGTTCTGAGGTAATACAGTGCTAGAGCATGATCCAGGAAGGCAGGCTGGAGAGATGAGCACTGGACACAGTGGCCTGCCAGGCCCTTGTTAGAAGTCTGATTAGCAGTGGAACGGGGTGGGACCTCCATGGCAGAGCTTGATGAAGAAGTGGGTCTCTAGAAGAGCAAAGTCGTGCAACCATAGCGCTCGGCTGTGAGGGGAAGCGTGGTTAAATATGTCTGTGAGAACAAGTCCAGGGAAGTCTTTTTAGGGAGTGTTTTTATTTTTAAAGACGAAGTCAGAAATATGTTTGAGAGCAAGAGAAGGAAGCAGATCTGTAAAAGGAGTAATTGACTATGCCAGAAAGGGAGGGAAGACATGGAACTGGTTGGGGTGGGGGTGGGGGCGGGGGCGGGGGCGGGCTGGAGTTTTGGGGAGGGCTGTAGAAAGCCTTCAGGAGTAGGTGGTGCTGGCCCTCGATCTTCCCAGTTCAAGACACTTTGTACCTGCAGCACCGACTTGTGCTTGGTGCTGCAGGCGTGAAGCCGAGAAGCAAGGGACCCCTTTCTCATGGCTACGGCCCTTCAACTTAGCAGGTGGCCAGAGCTCATGCTGTCACGGGCAGGGACACAGTGAAGTGGGCACTGCTTGAGGTCAGCCAAGAGGTGGGACTAGAGGGGAGGAAAGGCACTGAGACTAGAAGACAGACATCTGGCGCACTACCAGGGCGCGCAGGAAAATGCGGGCGGAAGTGGATGCTAGACCATGTGTCTCTTCAGGTGGAGATCACGCAGCAGCTGAGGTGTCTTCATTTCTATAATAACTTCTCTGTCAGTATTTTTGGTTTATACTGAATGGGAATCATATTCTAGGTGGAGTATAAATTTTAGAAAATTCTTTCCAATAATGCTTGATGTCCAGGCTGTTTTTTTTCACTCTCCTCATCAGGTTAAGAGAGATGAATCAGGCGCAATACACGTCACCAAGCAGAAGCACCTTCACCTCTACTACGATCTGATCAACTTTACTGTGAGTGTTATTTAAACCACATCCCGTTTATTTTGTGTCGTTGTTCCGAATCCCAGGTGTATTAAAGCTTCCAGGGTTTCTGCCGTTGGCCAGGGCCATCGGGGCCCACGTTAATGCGTGCACTCACTGTGAAGTGCTGTGCTGTGGCATGAAGTCTGACTTTGGTGTGATGCCAGGTCCTTGTTGCCTTTTGCCCAGAGTCCTGCCGAGCACTGGCAGGGAAGATGGGTTTTCTTGAGTGTTTTAATACCTCAAACGGGAGCCTGGGTTCCAAGGAGCTCAGGTCTCTTCAGAGTCGTGGTTACCGAGCTTTGTGTATAGATACGTTTGCACGTGTGAGCTTCTCTGAAAGGATTTAGCTTGTGTTGCCTGTTCTTTTCTTGTGACTTAAACTTTGCCAGATTTTTACCTTACTTCTCAGTCCTCAGGGTGCTTTGGTTTAAAAAATGAGACTTTCTTCTGTGTCAGACTTTATGTTTTGTTTTTCAGTAGTGGGTTGATTTTAAGAACAGTGTTTTATGTCTCAGCACTTACCGTTACTCGTTTTAGCATCTAATAGCTGACGTCTAGTGAAACATTGTATATATCGTGAATATAGCTGGCTTTAATTATAATGTAATGGCTCATTTATCCAGTAAAAAGCCCAAAAAACTTCTCCCTTCAATTCATTAATGTATAATTTTTTAGGATATAGTTGGCATAGTCAGATTTTAAGAAATAATATATGATACACAAACTCAGTTGCATTTTTTCCAGCCAAGTTTTCCTATGTTGCTTCAGTTGGCCTGGAACTTCTGGCCTCAAATCTTCCTCCTGCTTCAGCTTTGCAGAGGCCGGGGCTATAAGTGTGTACCGCCATGCCTGGCCCACATTGCAAACTCACTCATACTCTGTTAATTTAGAAATACAGGCTGAACGTCCTACTGTAGTTACCTTTCTTTCTACTGCTGTGGCAAAGCACCATGACCAAGGCAACTTACAGAAGAAAGTATTTCATGAGGGCTCACAACAGTTTCAGAGAGTGAGTCCAGGACCGCCCCGGTGGGGAGCATGGCAGCAGGCAGGCATGGTGCTGGGGCAGTGGCTAAGAACTTAACATCTGATCCACAAGTTGGAGGCAGAGAGAGAACTAACTGGAAATGGTGTGGAATTTTGAAACCTCAAAACCTATCCCCAGTGACATTCCTCCTCCAACAAGGCCACACCTCCTAATCCTTCCCAAACTGTCCCACCAGTTGGGGACCAAGTATTCAAATCTAGGAGCCTGTGGGGACCATTCTCATTCAAACCACCACACATCCCTCTTCTGAAAATACAAAATTCTGAAGTGCTCCAGAATCTGAAATTTTTTGAGGGCTAGCATGGTAGCACAACTGGAAAACTCCACCCTTGACATCATGTAATGAATTCTAATTAAAATGCAGGTACAGTAAAACTGCTGTGTGAATTAGTCAAGGTTCTTTAGAGTGGTGATTCTCAACTTGTGGGTCACGACTCCTTTGGGGGTTATATATCAGATAATCTTCATAGCAGATGTTTACATTATGATTCATAACAGTAGCAAAATTATAGTTATGAAGTAGCAACAAAATAATTTTGTGATTGGGAGTCACCACAACATGAGGAACTGTATTAAAAAGTTGCAGCATTAGGAAGGTTGAGAGCTACTGCTCTAGATGAACTGACCTGATAGAATGAATATATATTTAAAGGGGATTTATTAGAATGGCTTACAGGCTGTGGTCCAACTAGTCCAGCAATGGCTGTCCACCACCAGAGCGTCTAAGAATCCAGTAGTTGTTCAGTTCACGAGGCTGGTCTTTTTTAAAAATAGGCATTATTTCAGTGCCAAAAATTGTCCTCTGACCATCTAGGTTTGTGAGGTTTAAGATGCCGTTTTGTTTCCCTAATATAAAAAGTTGAAATAAATTTGTTGTTGTACTAAGGTCATTTGTGCCAATATGCCTTTCAAAAATAGTCTTGTAAAAACACAACATTCTGCAATGTGTTAGTTCTTAGCCCTCCCTTAGACCAGCAGAATGTCATCGGACACTGTGACACCTAGCACTGTTTTCCCTGGGCCACTGCAGAGCTGCTCTTCCTGTGACTCTGTTACTGTAGAAGTTATTACATGCACAAGGTCCTCGATGCCACATTCTGAGTGGCAGAGCCCCTTTTGTCCTGAAAGGTTTGGACCGGTCCTTACTTTCCTTTTGTTCTGTGCTTGATTTGCAGTGGATAAACTCACGCACAGTTGTGCTTTTAGACAGCGTGGAGAAGTTGCATGTGATTGATCGGCAGACGCAGGAGGAGTTGGAGACAATGGAGATCTCAGAAGTCCAGCTGGTCTATAACAGCAGCCACTTCAAGTCACTGGCCACGGGAGGAAACGTTAGCCAGGCTCTGGTGAGTGCCGTCCTTATCCCAGCACTGCCCTCATCACTGGGGTGTGTGTTTGTTTGTACTCAAGTTTTTCTGCCTTGGTGTGTCGAAGTGGGTATGAATGTGTTTGTAAGGATTCAGGATTATGACCCCAAGCAGTAATTGCGCTTACTTAATACCAAGGAATAGGCTGGAGAGATGGATCTGGGGTTAAGAGCACTTTCAGAGGACCTGGGTTCAGTTCCCAACTCTGATTTGTCAGCTAACAACTGATCTGTAATTCCAGTTCCAGAGGGATCTGACGCCCTCTTCTGACCACCACAGGTACTGCATGCACATGGTGTACAAACATACATGTAGGCCGAATACCCATGACACATAACATAAAAATAAATCTGAAAAAAAAAAAAAACCCAAAAAATCCCAAGGCGTTTTAACTTTTATACTTAAGGAGAAAAATGAAACAATTTTTGTGAGATAGAATTTGTAAAGGAATTGAGCTGATGACAATAAGCTTAGTGGATTTAAGGGAAGAATAACTGGAGACAGGTAGTGTAGATGTAACCGACCGCCTTATTAAATAAGAAACACAGAGCCAATGTAAAGGTGAAAGCCCAAGAGGTCAGAGCTAGAAGCTTACCCGCTTTCCGCCAGCTAGCTTCTTCCGCCAAGAGAGCTCTCCGAAAAAAGGAGTTTCTTCCTGTGCGGTTGATTTATAAAGAGTCCTGTTTCTTCCTTCTCATTGGTTATAAACTAACTACGTGGCTGTCTCGTCACAGTCTCTCTGTCCAGACCTCCCAAGTCTTTTTTCGGAGAGCTCTCTTGGCGGAAGAAGCTAGCTGGCGGAAAGCGGGTAAGCTTCTAGCTCTGACCTCTTGGGCTTTCACCTTTACATTGGCTCTGTGTTTCTTATTTAATAAGGCGGTCGGTTACATCTACAAGGTAGCCTCAAGGCTTTGGTAGCTGTCTTAGTTAGGGTTTCCATTGCTGTGAAGAGACACCATGACCACAGCAATAAGTGTTTATAAAGGAAAACATTTCATTGGGGCTGGCTTACAGTTTTAGAGGTTTAGTCCATTATTGTCATGGCGGGAAGCAGGTGTGTGCAGGCAGACATGGTACTGGAGAAGGAGCTGAGAGTTCTGCATCTTGATCCAGAGGCAGCAGGGAGAGACTGTGAGCCACACTGGGTGTAGCTTGAGCAGATGAGACCTCCAAGCCCCCACAGTGACACACTTCCTCCAACAAGGCCATACCTCCTAATGGTGCCAGTCCGTATGGGCCAAGCATTCAAACACATGAGCCTATGGGGACCGTTCCTATACAAACCACCACAGAAGTAAGTATTTGGGGGATAGGCCAGGAGGCTGACCAGGTGTGGTAGCTTAGGACATTAGAAGGCCAAGATGGCTTGGAGAGGAAGGAAAAAGATGCTTTAGGAACCGAGACAGGAGCACAGAGGAGGAAGAGGAAGAGGATATAGTTATATTGGTATTCACATTACTGTAGAAAGGCAGCTATGATAATGCCTTAAGCAATTTATGTCAGTAGTGTGTAGGTAAGCACTGTGAATTTGTGGTCACGTGTTTTCCTAAGCCGTTCATCTTTAGGAAAAGAGGACTGCTTTGATATGTCTGTGGGAAGCTTCTTATAAGTAAGAGTACTAATGACTATGTTTAATGGTGTCGGCAGCACAGTCTGTGGGTTTTGCTTCAGTCTTTCTCCTGTTTGTAACTTCAGGGCACACACTGTACGTGAAGGGTGTTCTAACCCCACAGACTGTACAGAACAGGCCATGCAGCATGCAGCGAGCACGCTAAGGTGGCAGCAGCCAGTGTCTCGAATGCAGGCATTTCCTGTGATAGGATGGCTGTCAGGGACTGGAGAGATGGCTCAGTGGCTAAGAGCACTGGCTGCTCTTATAGGAGACTGGGTCTGAGTCCCAGCATCATATGGTAGCTCACAAACACAACATAATTCCAGTTCCAGGGGATCCAGTGCCCTCTTCTGGCTTCTTTGGGTAGTAGGCATGCGCACAGTACACATACATTCATGCAGGCAAAACATTCACACACACAAAACGAAATGAATCTTAAAAAGAATACCATTAGATTTTAAACTTGCACTTTTAGCCAAGATAGAGAATGGGAAATTAGATTTACTTTCTTGCTTAAAATACCCCCCCCCCAAGAAAAAGAATAAGAAAAGGAAAAAGAAAAAGAAAAACAACAACAACAACAACAACACTACTACTACTAATTAGGAACAAAACAGACAGTTCAGTTCTCAAGACACTGGGCCCAGCAATGATGGATGGCAAATCTGAGATCAAGGAGAGAACAAATGAGATGAGCTTGTTAATTCTCTACGATCCGGCCTCTGATTTCCTGGCTGTGGCTTAGGGAAGAGGAACAGAACCTGGTGGATACTGCCACTGAGGCAGCAGAGCTGAGGGTACAGGGAAAGCAAGGTGGTTCATGTCTGCGGACGGTGCTGGAGAGTCACCTAGAGTCTTCTGCTGGACAGCTGTTCAGCGTGTGTGTAAGGAGACTGCCCAAGGACAGGGGAAGAGCCACTAGAGGCCGAAAGGGAATTATATCCAGGGCACCCACCGACTGTACTTTCTGCTTGCTTAGACCAGCCAGACCAGGCGCTGGCCAGGGCACTCAGGGACACTGCACCTCAGTAGTTGCCCTTGAAACGGAGAACATGCTGGGCTGGTAAACACTAAAAAATCTTAAAAGCAGATGAGACGGGATCAGACTGGGGTTGGAGGTACGACTCAGTGGCACAGTGCTTCTCCAGCGGAGGTCCTGGGTCCAGTCCCTAGAATACAAGCTAGCAAGCACACCCCAGAGGGCAGGGGCAGAGCAAGTAAAACACAAGGATATCAATGTGGAAATTCCTGTGCACTACCAAAGTAAAGCTCACAGTGTGTGCCTTGATTAGAGAGCCCTCGGTGTCCAGAGAGGGAGGAAAGCTTAGACTGGACAGGGGATCCAGTCAAGACCGGCTCAGCCCTGACACAGGTGTTAGGATGAGCAGACAAGAGTGCAACAGGTTTTTGTATTTTTTTTTAAAGATTTATTTATTTATTATGCATACAGGAGAGGGAGCCAGATCTCATTACAGATGGTTGTGAGCCACCATGTGGGTGCTGGGAATTGAACTCAGGACCTCTGGAAGAGCAGTCGGTGCTCTTAACCTCTGAGCCATTAATTTTTTTAAAGTTCACATATAATGGTTTCACCATGGTGTCTCATCCATGGACGTTGTTACACTTCATCCCCATTCCTTTCTCTTTCCACTCCTCCCCCACTCTCCCTCTCCAGCTGTTCCTTCTGCTTCCATAGTACATGTCATCTTTACCCTCATTTCCCACCTCCCTTAAGATTTCTTCCTGTCCTCTCATAATCCTCTTTGTAGTTTTGTTACTCAGGAGCACACACACACACACACACACACACACACACACACACACGTATGTACGTATGTTTTAAATTTAGGTTCTGCATATAAGAGAAATCATGTAGTTCTGATCGCATTGAGTCTGGCTTATCTGACTTAACATTAGTGATTTCCATTTGCACCCATTTTCCTGAAAATGCCATGATTTCATTTTTCTTTATGGTTACATAAAATTCCCTTATGTCTATGGACCATTCTTCATCCATTCATCTGTTGAAGGACACCTGGATGGGTTCCATTTCCTGGCTGTTGTCAATACTGTGACACCAGACATGGATGTGCAAGTCTCAGTGTTGTGTGTACATTAGTATAATCCTAATCCTTGTGTTCACAGAGTAGAGGGAAGACGTGGGGTCAGAGATCCAGTGGTGAACGCGACAGCACTTGGGATGAAAGCAGAGCTGCTGGAAGGGATTGAGGGCAGGGTCGAGAAGCAGAATGAAAGATGAACGAACTTGATAGAAAAGATGCAAGATGGGATTTCCTGGAGAAACCTATGGTGCCAGTGTTAAGGTGTGCAGAATAATGACAACACCACAGTCTGGTGGCCGTGGTTGGAGCAAGCTAGTCATGAAGGTCACCAGGCAGAAACTGGCCCAAAAGCATCTTGGCTTCTTCGTTTTGTCTCCCCACCTCCACCCCTCCCAGGAGCTGAGGACCCAACCCAAGGCCTTGCGCTTGATAGGCAAGCGCTCTACCACTGAGCAAAATCCCCAACCCTGCATCTTGGCCTCTTTTGCAACAGTTTTAGTCTGTAAGCCTTAGGAGATCCTGCTGCTCAGCACTTCCTGTCAGCTGGGCCGTGCTGCTCCCTGGGGGACACAGCTATGCATCGTGAGGTGTGTGTTAAAGGAGCTAGACACTGTCCTGTTTAAGAACGCAGTGAGTGACTCAGAAGTCTGCTGTCTGTCATGGGGAGGGAGCCCCTCATTCTCCTTGAGGTGCTGTCTAGGCTGCTAAAGGAGGAAAGCACGCAATAACCCAGCTGTGACACCCGAACCACAGCAGTGACCAGCAGGACAAGGTACCCCTGAAAATACAGTAGTGCATCTTGGTGGCAACCAGCAGCTGTCTAACTGGACGTAAGACTCGCTTGAGGAGAGGGAGATCATTCCTGGTACTGAAAAGCCGGTCAACCACCTGTGGCTAGTGAAGGCCTAGATCTCCGAGGAGAGCCATTGCCACCTCCCACACCAGTGCATTCCTAACTGCTTCCTGATCTCTGTCATTATGCCCCAAACAGGTGTAGCTGTGACCCGTAAGTAGCGGGTTGCAGTGGTTTGCAGTTACATTTAAAGTTAGCGTCTTTCCTTCCCTTTGCACACTGTCTGAGAAAGAAAAAGGCTGTTTATGGAAGTGGGGAATGACTTCTGGAACTTCGTCTTTTCAGTCACTTCCCCTGGTAATCAAGCAACAGAGTTTTTTCTTATTTGCTGATAGGTTAAAACTATATTGACCTAAAATGTTTCTGCATTCAGCATTCTTTTACAGTTTTTTATTTATTTATATTTGTGTGTGTGCACCACAGTGTATGTGTGGAGATCCGAGGACAACTCTGTGGGGTCAGGTGTCTTCCTGTGCCCCTCATGGTGCTGGGGCTGGAACTCGTCATCAGCTTGTACAGGAGTGTCAACCCGCTGAGCCTCTCACAGGCCTGTGATTAACATTCTTTTCTTTTAATTAACTAATTAATTTTTATTTCATGTCTATTGGTGTTTTGCCATGAGCGTTAGGTTCCCTGGAACTGGAATTACAGACAGTTGTGAACTGCCATCTAGGTGCTGAGAATTGAACCTGGGACCTGTGGAAGAGCAGTCGGTGCTCTTAACCACTGAGCCATCTCTCCAGCCCGTGATTGACATTCTTAGTGGAACTTGTAGCATGTGTGATTTTGCCCTGTTTGTGTATTTGGCAGGCTTTGGTTGGAGAGAAGGCTTGCTATCAGTCCATCAGTAGCTATGGTGGTCAGATCTTCTATCTGGGGACAAAGGTAAGCTCTTCTCTCTCTGCTGTGTGTGTGTGTGTGTGTGTGTGTGTGTGTGTGTGAGATCAGGATAGCTGAGGAAGGAGGTGGCTGAGAGGGAACAGTGCATTGCAAAGTGAATTCTGACCGGCATCGACCCAAATCTTACAATAGTTATATAGCCAAAGACTTTTGGTTACTTAACGTTTCCTTTTTCACTTAAGATCTGATTTGACTTTTGTGCAGGTGCTAATAGGACACTCATTTATTTTCTTGATTCAGAGATACGTTGTTATAGCCTTCCTTAACATTGTTTTAATGTCAAGTATCTAGTTTCTTTTTTTATTGAAATTTTTATGTCTTGCTTTGATCGACATATACATTGCAAAGTGACTGTCATAGTAAGCTAATTAAGAACGCATCACCTTGTTTAGTTACCGTTCGTGTGGGGGACGGGGATGCTTAAGATCAGCGTCCTCAGCAAATTCCAAGGTGGTGTCTAGTTCCCTGCTGCTGTGATGACCAAGGAACTCAGGGCAGGGCTGAGTGCAGCTCCCAGTTCGTGGTACCCATCATGGCACCCAGGGAGGTCAGGGCAGCTGGAGCTTTGAGCAGCTGGTCATGTTGTGTTCACAGTCAGAGTGAGTGAATAGTGGGTGCTCACTGCTGTCCGGTTCCTTTTCTCTTTTATATAGTCCAGGATCCCCTGGGCAAGGACCCCACGTACAGTCAAGATGGGCCTTTCCACATCAGTTAATGTAATCAGGAGAATCTCCTGTAGACATGTTGACAGTTGATACTAGACACCACAGGCAGGAAGGACCTAATTGTGTGTATTTGTTGTAATTAAAGTGCTCTTTAACGTAGATCAACTTAAGATATTGAAGTGCATTGAAGTGTTTGACTTAGAATAATTGGCATTAGAGCAATTAAAATGGACAGTTTTCTTCATTGTTAGAGTTCAAACAGAATATTGCCACGTTGTGCAAGGAGTGAGCCTAGATTGTCTGTTTCCCTTGAGTGAATGTTTTTTCATTTCTCTGTGTGAGTACTTGAGGACCCGCCAGTCAATTCCAGGGTATATTTCCATCGGAGATGTGAAATGTGTTGTACTTAGAGATCTGAAATGAGATGTGTGGCTGGAGCAAAGGTGTCTCCGAGTGACTCTGCTAACAGTATTTTTCATCTCCTCTTGTTTTCTAGTCTGTTTACGTGATGATGCTAAGGAGCTGGAGGGAGGTGAGTTCACAGTGATCTTCTGTGTGGGAACTGATGTAGAAGCAGCTTCATGTTTTTGTTGACTTTGCAGATGATAATTTGGACTTTTTAATGTCAGAAGAATCCGTAGAAGCCATTTTAACTGTTAGGCACTTGATATGCTAAAACTGATTATATCAGAATTTGGTAACTGCTCTGCTGTCCGAGAACATAGCATGGAGAAGAATGCTTTATTAATCAATGAAAGTTAGAAAGGGATAGCTTTGGGCTTTTTGGAATGTAAGGCCTATGCTGAGACACTTTGCTCAGCCTAGGTGAAGGGAGGAAGGGACTGGACCTGCC
>CABHPP010171030.1:0-37383 GCA_902168425.1 Peromyscus attwateri
ATATAAAGTATGATGTATGAGTACATACACTATGACTATATACATATATTTTGTATATATAGTACTCATTTGTGAAATTCTCCATAAACATTTAAAAAATGAAAAGGTGTATAATAAAAGAAAATTAAAAAAGAAGAAAACTGAAAAACAAACTTGAGACTATGAACCAGAAAATACTATATAGAAGAAATAAAGTCAATTAATCAAATGTTTAAATGCATTAAGGATAAATAAGTAATACATAAAATTTAACTTGAATCAAAGTGATACATTTACTAAGCAATATATTTCCTTATATGCACTTTCAGATTTGGGGATAGAAAGATCTTTAAAAAGATAAAACATATCCTATAAAAACATAAACTGGGGATGGGCAATGGATTGTAGGGGATAGGGGACGAGAACAAAAGGGAATGGGATGGTCAAGCTGGAAGAGGGATAGAATGGGAAAGCAATGAAAGAGGGAAACATCATGGGGATAGAGAGAAATTGGGTGCTAGGGAAGTTCCCAGGTATCCACAAGGATGACCCCAGCTTAGACTTCTAGAAATAGTGGAGAAGGTGCCTGAACTGAACTGGCTTACCCTAGTGATCAGATAGGTGAATACCCTAACTGTCATCACAGAGCTTTTCTCCAGTGACTGATGGAGGCAGATGCAAAGATCAACAGCCAAACACCAGGCAGAGCTCCAGGAGTTCAGTCAAAGATAGAGAAGAGGGATTCTATGAGCAAGTGCATCAAGATCATGATGGGGAAACATACAGGGACAACCAAACCAAACTAGAGGGAACTCATGAAAGTTGGATAAATGGCTGTGGGATCTACATGACACTTGACTAGGCCCTCTGCATGGCAAGACAGTTGTGTAGCTTGATCTGCTGGCAGGGGGCAGGGGGGTGATGGTGGTAAGATCAGAATCCATCCCTGTTGAATGAGCTGGCGTTTTGGAGTCCACTACCTATGATGGGACACCTTGTACAGCCTTGAGGCAGGAGGAAGGGCTTGGACTTGCCTCTACTGGATGTGCCTTCCCATGGGAGGCCCTTACCTTCTTATGGGGGGGGGAGTGGAGGGTAGGTTGAGAGGGGGAGGCTGGGGGCTTCAGGAGGAGGGAAGAGGAGGAATTTTGATTGGTATGTAAAATGAATGAAAAAAATTCTTGAAAGAAAAAAATTAAAAAAAAAACATAAGTGGCTAGGAGCTGGAGAGTTTACTCAGTAGTTGGAACACACACTGCTTTTGTAAAAGATTCAAGTTCTGTTTCCAGTATCCTTGTTAGCCATGGCACAACAGCCTGAAATTCCAGATTGAGGGAATTGAATGCCCATTCTTTCCTCTACAGGCACCTGCACTCATGTGCAAATACCTATCCCACATATATAAATAAAAATAAAATGGAACATTTTAAATGTAATTTTCAAAATTTGAGTATTTAGAAGAGAGTTGGATAACATCACTATTGAGCAGAACAAAAGAAAGTAGGTTCTTTCTTATATCTCTGATCTTCCCAGCCATGAACACTTAGCCACGTCTACAAAAACAGGATTTCTTTCTTTCTTATGGAGTAATCTTCAAGTTTAAACAGAAAATGATTGATTACCTCCACAATATTCATTCCATTGTTGTACCAGAAACCACATTTTGCCTAGTATGTTATTATTATAGCTCACAAGATTCTCAACCCAGTATAACTGTTGGTGATTTTTCTCTCCTATCAGCCTGAATAGCACTTTCTGGTAATATGAACACTGGGCAATATCAAGGGAGTTTCCAGTTCCAGCTTGATTTCTCGGTCCTTCATACAAACTATGTAGTGTCTTCAGCAACAGAGTCTAACCATCAAGTTTCAGTCAACAACCAATGGTAAAAGTCTGTTATTTTGGAAGACTCTGGGAAAAATTAATTAGAATTCACAATTAACACTAATTTCTTAAAAAAATACAGGAAAGGAAAAAATTAAATGTATGTTAATTGATAATTTTGAAATTTAGTAATATATATTATATACATACTTATATTTAACAACAATTAACAATGAAAGAGATCTGGAATTTACAAGAAAGCAAGGAGGGATAAGTGGAAAGTTTACAAGGAGAGGAAAAAAGGAGAAATTATGTAATTGCTGGGGATATCTTTGTATATGTTGTGAGTGTGTTGCTCTGATTAATTGATAAATAAAACGCTGATTGGCCAGTAGCCAGGCAGGAAGTATAGTATAGGCGGGACAAGCAGGAAGAGAATTCTGGGAAGTGGAAGGCTGAGTCAGGAATGCAGCCAGCTAGTGCCACCATGAGAAGCAAGATGTGAAGGCAGAACTGAGAAAAGGTACCAATCCACGTGGCTAAACATAAATAAGAATTATGGGTTAATTTAAGCATAAGATCTAGCTAGCAAGAAGCCTGAGCAATTAAGCCAAACAGTTTTAATTAATATAAGCGTCTGTATGTTTATTTGGGTCTGTCTGAGCGGCTGCAGGAGCCGGAGGACACAGGATAACTCCAGCTACATGTAATTATATTTTAATATCAATAAATGGATAACCTAAAAGCTGTACTTTTGACACATCAAATAAATATCAGCTATGATCTCAGCACATATCGATACACCACTGATGACCTGTGAATAAGTGTTATTTTCCTTAAGTAATCTTAAATACTTATAATTCTAAAGAAAAGTGTGCCATTGTTCCTCCCACAAACTTACTGTCAAGACGCAGTGATGTGGATCTCTAAAATTCCCATAACACAGCCTCAAGGACACAGAAGTATTAAACTATCTTTAAGTATGTACTTTAAATTGATGTTGTAAGCAAATTGAAGAAAGGTTAAGTAATAAGACTATGAAAAGTGATGGCATTCATCATTAACTCATTTTTCCACTTATTTCTGCGTAAACATGTGGGACTCATATTCCCCAGCCACATTCAGAATTCAAGTAGTCTACAAAATACCCAGCAGTAAAAAATGCATTAACCTCAAGAATGTCTGTGAAAGAACTAGCAAAAGAAAATAGATGATAAAATTATATTGCATGTGCCTTTCAGTTTTAGTGCTTACATTACTGGCATGGGACGTGGGTTCTTATGGAGGGAGCATTACAGCCAAGAGAGTTTTCATGAGGGCTGATCAGTCCATGTTATCAATGACTTATAGATAGTGGCTTAACACAAAATAAACACACCTTCAAAAAACATGATTAGCAAAATACTGTTTTCTAAACTCCAAAAACTGAGTAATGTGCCACAGGTGAAACAAAATGGATTTTATGTCCTATTCATGTTGATAATGAGAAATCATTGATGAAGTCAACTAAGGACTAAGAGGGACTTATGTGCTTAACATTTAATACTTCCATTATTGGAAACATTGATATGTGTTATGAACATTTTTACTATATATCAAGCGTGTAGTCTAAACTATCATAGAATTTAAAGACAACTTGAATCATCAACCCACTTCCATTTCATTCACTCATTGATTCAAAGTTGGAAGAGACAATTGTTCAAAATAGCTTTCATTAAACAATGAAATGGGGAATGGGAAAGGGTGATTGTTGCCCGTGTACTAGATGGAAAAATTTGAATTTGGAAAGTAAAATATTTGTTCACCTACAGTAATGTCGGCTACAAAAATATCTGTATGTATCTATATATAATGCACAGGTAGGATGGTTGTTGCTGCTCATTCAAGTTCTGATAATTTCATTTCTGATTGGAACATAAAGCAATGTCAGCAACTATAAGAACAAGTAAAGAGGTGCTGGGTCTTTGAAGAAAGATGGGAGGCAAAAATAGAATCACTGTTCAGGGTGTTGAGTGAGTGGACACGACATGCTGTGAGAATGACAGGGCTATTGTTACATGTTCAGTAAATGATAAAAGTCTCAAAAGATTTAGTTCGTAATACTGTGAACTTTATCATATATCTGAAGTTAGGAATCAATAGATATGAATTTTGAAAGGGCAAAGCCAGAATTAACTCACCAGGGGATGATTCAGCTTCTCTGCTCAAAACATCTCTTTCTAGTCTCTCAGCTGCTCACTTTTTTTCTAACTACGCTTTATTTTCATATTTTTGAAACATTTAAATATGGCTATGGTCTTGGACCTTAACAATATCATTTCTAATATTTCACATTAGTGGTATACTTTTCAGTTATCAAAGTTTCAGGAATTGTCATTGTAACTAAAGAAAACTAAATAGTGTCATTTTCATCATAAAAGGCCTCATAAATTATGTCCTGTAGGTAGCTACATATTATTAGTACTATTAGACATTATTTCTTGTTCTATATTGTTTGTTACTTAAATGGAATTCGTCTAACTTCTGTTAGAATGATAGAAAGAGACTTCATATTACAGGGAGCTTGTAAGTAATTTGGAAAGTCTTTGTATTATAATAATGGGACCATTAGATAAATTTCTTAGAGATATTATTTTTCAAGTGTATGATTGAATGTGATGCTGAATCCTGAGTGGAGGACAAGCAAAAGTAACAGTGATGATAATCAGAAAACTGAATTTGGAATTTGTTAAAGTATCCCTGATGATAAACGGAGCTGTTTTAGATTAAAGATGAATTAACATTAATGATAGGACTTGGAAATAGAGAATGAACTCTGGGATGATAAGAAACATTAAGAACTGGAGAAGTACAAATGGAAATACATACTGCTGAACTTAGCAATAAATAATTATGATTAGTAAATTTATATAAGAAGTTTAGACTGGCCTTGAACTCACTATATAGTTTTGGTTAACTACAAATTCGCAGTACTTCTGCACTAGCCACTGTTGTATCAGTATGCTAGACATGCATATGGCTCAGTTTGAGGTAGTGACTTTAATGCATTATTTTCAAAGATTTCATTTTATGTTTGATTGTAAAAGACTTATCAGAACAATTTTCTATGTAGGACAAAAGAATGTTTGAGCTCTCAATGCCACATTTAAGAGATCAGAAGTTATAGTGATCTCATTTACTCCAAATAGGATACATAGTTAAAGAGTCCAAAATCTAACAGAACCACAAGTTGTGGAGGAAGTACTTAAACGTTTTTGGTCTTAACCACTTTGAACCCTCCGGTGAACATGTAGGTATAACAGAAGATGTTTATCTCCATTTACTTTATCGTGTTAATCAGTAACTGTAAATACAAATATCAAAACATGTTGTTGAATGCCTGTATCACAGAGCAAATGTAGAACATTACAGGAAGCTGCAACTGGACACAATTCAGAAAACAACAGATCATGTGGAGCCAGATCCTGAAGAATATATCTATAATACAACGCCTGTACCTCATGCTCCGGGAACTTCTTGGAAGAGGGGAAGGAAAGATTGCAAATCAGAGGATCAGGAAGGCTGCTGCTAGACTGTCTCTCCTAGAATTGCTGCCTAAACAAGACCTGCACAGTTACAGTATTAACAGACATGCTAATACAAAAGGGGGAAAATGTCACTGTGCCAAAATCTATACAAAAATCTACAGGTAAGTAAGAAATGCTAAGGGTGAGTATATCAGTCCTCATCCGTAATAAGCCCTCCTAATTGTTATTCAATGCAAAGTGCTCAACTCAGAAATCATATACACATAAACAACAGAATAGATTCAGAAGGTTGCATTTAAACATTTGTGTACATATACACACAATAGTAATTAAAGAAAAAGAGAAGCTATCAATTTGAGAGAGAGTGAGGTAAAGAAAACACTGAAGGGGTTGAAGAGAAAAGAAAGGGGGAGGTTTTGTGATTACCTTTTAAATATAACATATATACACATATATATGTATATATATATATATATATATATATATAACTCAATTTTGTATATCTCTGAAAGGAGGATTTCACCTTAATGTTACCTTTCAAGTTCATGTTAATACATTTAAAATTATCAATATTTCTTATTATTTTTTGCTACAAATGTTTAGGCTTAATGTTGCATATAAATTTTAATAGCACACCATGAAGAATCCCCTGATTTCATTCTCTGTGCCTTACTTGTTAACATTTCACAAGATATTTGGGTTGGATAAGTTTTGTTTGGTTAAAGCAAGGGTCTCATATAGCCTAGGCTGGCTTAGAATCCACTGTGTATGTATGGAACCATGAAGGCCATAAACTTCCTATCCTCTTCTTTCTACTTCCTAATTCTTGGGGTTACAGATGCCCCCGCAACACTTGCTTTTATTCATTGTTTGGGATGCAACTCAGTGCTTTGCTTCTGGTAGGTGGGAAGTTTTTCCATTGAGTTCAAGTTCCAGCTTTTGGTTATTTTTATATGAGTAATTATAATAAATATTCTGCACCACTAATCATTTTGCTATGCTTAATCCAAGTTAAACTTTCATTTATATCATATTATTAATTTAGATGAGGACAGAACATTTTGGGAAAATTAATTTAATTTAGATCTTTTCAGATCTAAAGATTAATCAGTTGCATTTAGGATGTGTCTCCTCAGATCACCTGGCTTTTGAATATTTGATACCTGTAACTACTGCTAGTAAATGAAAATTCAAACTAGTGAGTGACTATTTGAGATAATTTGCATTCATTTTAATATATTAACACTTCAGAACTAACATTTAATTTTCAGAAAGTAGGCTTACAATGTGAGTGTTGCAACAGGATTGTGGCAGATTGAATTAATTAGCTGGAGCAAAATTTCCCTAGAGCCCTTTCTTTCACACCTTTCTGAGGACAGCTATGCTTTTTTGATTTTCAGTTCCATGGGGATCAAGAGCATGCCTTAACAATTTCTATTCATTTTTCCAACGTAAGAGTTACCAATACACAGTGAATTACATTGAATACATTATTTTTTTAATGATACACAAAGGGTGTTTAAGTGGCATTTAGAATATACCCCTTTGAAAGAATCTTTTTATTTTTACAAAAAGCTAAAAGTCCAGAAACAAAGTATAAAATGATGCTTAATTAAAACTTTATTGTGCCTCTATTAGAAAGTTTCCTTAAATTTTAAATCAAGTTATTTAAGTTTTGAAGAATGTCCTTGGTAAAGAGAGAAGGATGGATAGTCACGATGAGATTGGATATGTCAAAAGGCTGACTTTTGACATATTAATTAAATTAAAATAATTAAATTATGCTGTCAGTACACTTTTAACAAAAATTATTTGCAGAACCGGCATATCATATTGATTGTCTTTTCAAAAAAGCTTAATAATTAGCATATTAGTTTATCTTTTTAAAATTTTAATCAGGTTAGGGGCGTGAACCTGAGAAGTAACATGCTA
Source organism: Peromyscus attwateri (assembly GCA_902168425.1). Lineage (NCBI taxonomy): Eukaryota > Metazoa > Chordata > Mammalia > Rodentia > Cricetidae > Peromyscus > Peromyscus attwateri. The sequence goes on from CABHPP010171030.1 coordinate 7,263, forward strand.
GGCAAGTGTTCAAATATTGACATACCTGCTCTTAAGTTGTTGTGAGTTTTGGATTTATTTATTTACATTGTGAGTGTTTTGCCTGTGTATGTATCATGTGAGTGTCTGAACCAGAGACATCAGAAGAGGATTTTAGATCCCCTAGAATTGGAATTACAGATGGTTGTAAGCCAACATTTTGCATTTTGACCCTAAGAACTGAATCTGGGTTTTTTTTTCCTGTCTTTCTTTTTGAGAACCATAGGTGCCCTCAACAACTGAGCCACCCCACCCGCCCAACCCATAGCATCTCCATTCAATCCCCAAAAAAAAAAAATGTTACTATCCAACTGCTTTCTTATTTGGATGATGATATCTAATATCTCTGGACATTACTGTTCTTCATAGAACATTGCTAGAAAGCCATGAAGAAAACATTGTAAGTCTCTTATTACAGTTTATTTTTATTGAAAAATTTTGTTTTTATACAATGAATTCTAATCATGATTTTTCCATTTCCCAAATCCTCACTGATCCTTCCCATCTCCTTACCCACCTTACTCCACATCATTTCTTTTTCTCTGTTTCTTAAAAAGCAAGAAAAACAGACAAAAATAGCAAATATTACACACATCTCCCCCCAAAAATCACAAAATAAAAACAACCAAGAGACTAATAAAATAAATAAACATACCCCATAACCCACATAATATAAAAACCTACAGAAATACCATTGAGTTTGTTTTATGTTGGCTATCTTCTGTTGGCATAGTATCTACTCTGAAGAGTATTTAATATACGTAGTAAGTCACCATTGAAGAAGACTAATTTTTCCTTTTAAGCAGATTCCAATTGCAGATAGCATCTTACTTAGGGATGGGAAACTATGCCAGTTTTATCCTCTTAATGCTGAGACTCCATATGGCTTAGACCTGTGCAGGCTTTGTGTAGGACCTGTCCATGCTTCCAAAATCTCTGAATTCATATGTGCATGAGTCTTACTGTGTCTGGAGGACACTATTTCCTTGGGATCACTCAACACCTATGGTTCTTTTTGTTGTTTTTTGTTTTTGTTTTTGTTTTTGTTTTTTTCGAGACTCAGTTTCTCTGTGTAGCTTTGTGCCTTTCCTGGAACTCACTCTATAGCCCAGGCTGGCCTGTAACTCACAGTGATATGCCTGCCTCTGCCTCCTGAGTGCTGGGATTAAAGGCGAGCACCACCACCCGGTCCATCTCTGGTTCTTAACAATCTTTTTCCTCCTGTTCTTCACAGGCCCCTGTGCCCCGAGGAAAGGGTTTGATGAAACATTCCACTTAGGACTGAGTGTTCCAATATCTTTTTCTTTCCACACATTGTCCATTTATAAGTCTCTGTGTTAGTTCACATCCAAGAAAAAAGCTTATCTAATATGATGCACAATTGGCAGGTATAGGAATAAGTCATTAATCATAAGCTAATACACAAATATTCAATGTCATCTCATGAAAAAGTTAGACCATGCTGCTAACTTGCTTTAAAAAAAGAGAGAGAGAGAAAGAAGATACTGTTCATAGAGAAGAAAGCACTCTTAATGCATGTGCATATAACAGATGACTACTGTGAGACTCCATTCACTTCACAAATGCCCTTTGTTACTTAATTCTAAACTAGCTCTTTCTTCAAATATTTCCCTCATAGTCCAAGTCATCCTTGTTCAACAAAAATCCAAAGAATGCAATTTATCTCTCTAAATTATTTGGATAGTTCAATACTAGGTGTTGTATTGTAATCTTGCCACCATCTATTCCAGCAGGATAACAATGTTTTCAGTTCTTTATACCTGGAAGTCAGGGACCTTCAGGCCTGTAGATATGTTCTGACTGCCTTCCTGTTACAGTGTCTTTTGTTTGCACAGAAATTCACATTTTCCATGGTTAACCAAATGAACTGTGTGGAAATCTGAAATGTTCATCTTGCAGTTAGCCATTTTCCTTTCATGTTCAATTCAAGTTCTTCTTAAGCATGTTTTGTATTTTAACTATGTCTCTTTAAATAGATCATAAATCCCATAGCAGCAGGAAAAGGTTACTTCTCTATTTAAATCTGCTATTTTAGTTCAGTTTTGAATAATCCTATTTTAACTACTTTCATTCTTGTATCTGTACAAAATAGGAGAACTTATAGTCATCTTTGAATTCTTTCTCTACCTAAAATATCAGACTAAATATATTTAAATTATTTTGCAGTTTCCATTGGGGAAATTAAATTTTATATATAAAATAATAATACTATTCATTTAGAACCATACAATAACTGTAGAACATACAAACCATACTATAATCTCACTTAAGTCAATACACAATAACGGTAACTATATTATTGTTGAAAGATGATGATAAATGAGAATTAAATATGAATAAATGTATTTGAGTACAATATAGCTTCGAAATTAAAGATACAGTTCCAGGACAAGAGACAATTTTATACAGAATTAAAAGGAGACTGAAGGAACATTGAAGACCCTTTGTAAGACATTTGTGTCGTAAATCCTCCCCTGAGCTCTGTATGTGCTTGTTAATGTAGTAGATACATTTTTCTTCCAATAGCTTCATATGTTGTGTTCTCCTTCTGTGCTGATCTCTGCTAAAATACCTCTTCATATAAATTATAACATACAACTGAAGTCACCCGTGTCAACTGCAGGTAACAGAAGCTGGGAATGGCCATGAAGTTATAGCTCTCACAGGAGAGTTGAAAGGATTAGCAATGTCACAAAAATATTTTCCAAACCACAGTTTATTGCATGAGACACACCAAGATAGTTTACAGCTCAAAGGCAGCCTCTCACTTACACCAGAATGCTTGCCCTACACATTGTCAGACAAGCCTAGTAAAGGGAAACTGTCCACCAGGAAATGTTGATATCTGTTTAATAATAACATGTTCTCAAATAGAGACATAAGAACCATATCATTTCTTTCTAAACAAGTCATAATTGTCATTCTTTCCTAATAAAATCCAAATCTTTTCTTTGTTCTCAGTATATAACAAAGATCAGCCTAGCTTGAATGTATGTGTTCCAGACTTTAATTTATGTTTTTGTTAAGTTTTTATTTTGTCTTACATTTAACAGTAAGTGAATGAATATTTTGCCTGCATGTATCTATGTGTGCCAGGTATGAGTCTGGTGCTTATGGTCATCAGAAGAGGGCAATAGATTTCTGGAACTGGAGTAAGGATGGTTGTGAGCCATCCTGTAGCTGATAAGAATAGAATGTGTATCCTCTGTAAGAGCAATATATACTCTTCTCAGTCATCTCTACAGAATTGATTTTATTGGAGTTCATCTAGGTATTGTTCTGAGACAACAACTCTTAAATTGGATATTTCTTCCATTGCTAATTATTTCTTTAACTTGTTTTATTTCTTGTACCACTTTGAAGTAGTATATACAATAGATAATATTTAAATATTCTAAATCTAACCAAGAATCTTGTAAGCATGAGAAGAAATAGAAGAATAATCAGTCTACTCCTTTACACTCAGAAGCAGCTAGGATATACTCAACATGTAGTAGGCAACAAGCAATTTTAGAGTGTTATTTGAAGAGGTAAAATGTATTTAATTCACAAAGTTTTGTTCATCAATATTGTTTGGCATATTAAAATTCCTTTCTGATTAGGTTTTAAAGAAAAAAATGACACTCAAATTTTCAGGTGTTCAAAATATGAATCTCTCTGAAGTAAAACAGAGTTGACTCTTTTATTGGGCAAATCAAAAATGAAAAATAAATGAGAAATTGTTACTATTCAAAATGACTCAAAGGAATGACAAATAATAAAGAAAAGAAAAGCAAGACCCTAAGGTGGGAGTCAAAACTGAAAGGTCAGACCTAGAGTCAGGTATTATGCTATAAAATTTAATAATCTCCAGTAAATTAAGCCAAAAGCTGAACTTTTCAGAGAATTCTTTCAAAGATGGATTATTTTCATTATGTTAATTGTGTTTCTTTATTCTATCAGACACAGATTATTATAAGAATATTATGAGCTCTAAAGAGATATTATTTCTGTCGGGCAGTGGTGGCGCACGCCTGTAATCCCAGCACTTGGGAGGCATAGCCAGGCAGATCTCTGTGAGTTTGAGGCCAGCCTGGGCTACCAAGTGAGTTCCAGGAAAGGCGCAAAGTTTGTCTTGAAAAACCAAAAAAAAAAAAAAAAAAGATATTATTTCTACAAATTGGATGATTTATCACCATTGTAGGTTGGAGCTAACAAATATCAGTTTTAGTTACCACAGTCATATTTTTTATAACTATAAATACCTGTTATTAAATATTTGTCAGTTACTAATTTGGAAAAAGTATATATAACTTTTTAATTATTTTCTTTATAAATATCTAATTGAAAATGTGTTCAGGATCTCTGCTCCAATAATGTATTGTTTACAGCTCATTGATATACCCAAATAAATTTGACTCTCATAATTCCAATCATACAAACAAGACCATTGACAAATACAAAATTAACTGGCTAATGTAACGATAAAAATTAAAACAAGATTCTATATTCTACTAAATCATCTACCAAAAATTTTATGAAGAAATAAATACATCAAAATCTTTCTAAATAAATCTAACTAATATATTATCAAAATAAAATTATCACTCATATTTAAGAAAAATTAGTATGTTTTATATATAATTATGTTTGTTTTGATTTATTTTAGTTGATGAGATATATATTGCTAAATAAACAAAAACTTTTTAAAACAGTGCTCATGTGACTATTGCTGGTCTATTGTAGTGTGCTTCAGTAGATAAATATTCTCAAGCTAACCTTGTGAAAATCCATGAAAAGAAGAAAAATGTCTTTAAATGCATTCTGAATATGTAGAAATGGAATATACAACATTAGATAAAATCATAATGAAGCAGTCATGTGCAAGATGATATTGTAATTGGCAGTCATTTTTCTGCAATAAAAATGTGAAATATGTAGATGTTGGCTGATCACCCAACCTGGCATAGCAAACCACCAGAAAGGCAAATATAACAGCTTGAGTGATTGTGTTACAGCTAGGGATTAAGATCTCACAAGCATTTCATGTGTTGAAATAGTAATCAAAAGAGAAAGTGTATTTGAAGATGTTTTATCAGAAGAGAGTAGTAAGGATAAATGTCACCACAGAGTGGGACTCTAATCTTATAGGCCTGCTGTATGTCTAAGGAGAGGGAGATATAACCATGGTCTTGACATATATGGAGATGGAAGCTAGCATAAGGACACACAGAGAAAGTATCATCCATTAGTCAGGCTAGGGTACCAATGCGGAGGGTACTGAAGATAAACTGAGTTGTATTTCTAGAAAATGAAGCTGTGGAAAAGCAAAGTCCTACAAAATTAGGAGAAAAATCTACATTACTTTGGTGTGGCAGCCTGAGGAGAAAAGGCGATCATGTGAGCATATAGTTAAAAACTTGAAAGAACTTGAAAGATCTTGACAGTATTTGCTTTGCCCCGGAAATTTTAACTGACTTGATAAGCTATGAAAAAGTTTTGGAAATTAGGCAAAATCTTTTGAAAGACAATGTAAATTCTTAAATTCTCTCATCAAAATGTTTCAGACTTAAACACAAGCTGTAGTTGTAATTCAGATTCAGAAAAAAAAATTAGAAGTGTCACTTACTACTAGTATGATTGAGCATTATTTGAGTATATTCCCAAGAGTGGTATCTTGAGGTAGATTGATTCTCAATTTTCTGAGAAACTGACATACTCATCTCCAAAGTGTCTGTACAAGTTTGCACTCCCACCAAAAGTGGAGAAGTATTCCCTCTGCTTCACATCCTCTCCAACATAAGTTGTCTACAAGGACACTTGTTCAACTATGTTTATAGCAGCATTATTCATAATAGCAAGAACCTGGAAACAACCTAGATGTCCCTCAACCTAAGGATGGATAAAGAAAATGTGGTACATGTACACAGTGGAGTATTGCCCAGCAGGAAAAAAAAAAACAATGACATCATGAAATTTGCAGGCAAATGGATGGATCTACAAAATACCAGCCTGAGTGAGATAAGCCAGACTTAGAAAGACATCCATGGTATGTACTCAATCACAAATGGATACTAGATTTAAAGCAGAGGAGAAACACACTACAACCTACAGCTCCAGAGGAGATAGCTAACAAGTAGGACCCTAAGAGGGACTCATGGATCACCCTGGGAAGGGGAAATAGATGAGATATCCTGATTAAATTGAGGTCAGGGGAGGAATAGAGAGTAGGGGATGGGGGAAGAGAACGTAAGGGAACAGGATGGTCAAACTGGAACAGGGATAAGTGGGAAAACAATGAAAGAGATACCATGATAGAAGGAGATATCATCAGGATAGGGAGAAACCTAGTGCCAGGAAAGCTCCCAGGAATCCACAAGGATGACCACAGCTTAGACTACTACCAATAGTGGAGAGGGTGTCTGAACTGTCCTACCCTGGTAATTAGATTGGTGAATACCCTAACTATCATTATAGAGTGAGCATTCAGTAACCATTGGAAGCAGATGCAGAGATCCACAGCCAAACTCCAGAAGTCCAATCGAAGAGAGGGAAGAGGGATTCTATAGGAAAGGGGCATCAAGATCATGATGGGGAAACCCACAGAAACAACCAAACCAAACTAGTGGAAAGTCATGAACTTTGGACCAACAGCTGTAGAGCTTGCATGGGACGGGACTAGGCTCTCTGCATAAGCAAGACAGTTTGTGTAGCTTGATCTGTTTAAGGTGCACCTGGATATATCCCTTGTGCATGAGCTGGCTTTTTGGAGCCCATTGCCTATGGTGGGATACCTTGCACATTTTGATGCAGGGGCGGTGGCTAGGACCTGCCTCAACTGAATGTACCAGGCTTTGCTGATTCCCCATGGGAGGCCTTACTGTTTTGGAGGAGAGGATGGGGGTCGGTTGGGTGGGAAGGGTGGAGGGGAGCAGGTTGAGGGAGGAGGAGTATATGTGTTTGGTATGAAAAATGAATGAAATTTTTCTTGAGAAAAAAAGAAATGTCACATACAAAGAGTATAGTCCTTGATTAATCAGAAATACATGGCCTCTACAACTGTCTATCAACAAAGAATATCCCCATTTATGGAGAAAAAGCTTACTAATGGATGACTTGAACAAACTATACTTTTACACTTACATAACTCATGTTTCATAACAGTGAAGCCATTTTGGAGTCATAAAAATCATGTATTTTATAAAGAACTAAGGTAGCTCATGTTTCACTTCTTTTTTTAAGGATTTTTTTTTGTGTGTTTATTTAGCTTTGTAAAATTGACAATTCAACATCTACTCCAAACTATCCTATATGCTTTTTTTAAGGAACAATTCTTTTTATTAAGAAGTTTTATTAAAATTTATTAAATTTTATTTTATTTTATAATTTAATTTAATTTTACATATCAGCCATGGATTCCCTTGTCCTCCTTCCTCCCCTCAACCCTCCCCCAGCCCACCCCCCATTCCCATCTCCTCCAGGGCAAAGACTCCCCTGGGGATTCAGCTAAACCTGGTAGATTCAGTCCAGGCAGGTCTAGTTCCCTCCTCCCAGGCTGAGCAAAGTGTTCCTGTATAAGCCCCAGGTTCCAAACAGCCAGCTCATGCCCTGAGGACAGGTCCCGGTCCCACTGCCTGGGTGGCTCCCAAACAGTTCAAGCTAATCAACTATCTCACTTATCCAGAGGGCCTGATCCATTTGGGGGCTCCTCAGCTATTGGTTCATAGTTCATGTGTTTCCATTTGCTTAGCTATTTGTCCCTGTGTTTTTTTTTTTTTTTTTTAAATCTTGGTCTCAAAAATTCTCACTCATATAAACCCTCCTCTTTCTTGCCAATTGGATTCCTGGAGCTCCTCCTGGGGCCTGGCCATGGATCTCTGCATCCGGTTCCCTCAGTCATTGGATGAGATTTCTAGCACTACAATTAGGGTGTTTGGCCATCCTATCACCAGAGTAGGTCAGTTCAGGCTTTCTCTCGACCATTGCCAGTAGTCTATTATGGAGGTATCTTTGTGGGTTTCTGTGGACCTCTCTAGCACTTTGCTTCTTCCTATTCCTTACACCTGTCAGAATGGCTAAGATCAAAAACACTGAAGACAGCTTATGCTGGAGAGGATGTGGAGCAAGGTGAACTCTCCTCCACTGCTGGTAGGAATGCAAGTTTGTACAACCACTTTGGAAATCAATATGGCGCTTTCTTAGAAAATTGGGAATCAATCTCCTCCAAGACTCAGTTATTAAGAAATTTTTATGTGGCAAACACCCTAACTGTCATGATAGAACTCTCATCCAGTGGCTGATGGAAGCAGATGCAGAGATTCACGACCAGGACCCAGGTGGAGCTCCAGCAGTCCAACTGATGAGAGAGAGGAGAGATTACATGAGCAAGAGATAGTGAGACCATGATTGGAAAAAGCACAGGGACAAATAGCCAAACTAGTGGAAACACATGAACTGTGAACCAATAGCTGATGAGCTCCCATGGAACTGGACCAGGCCCTCTGGATAAGTGAGACAGTTGACTAGCTTGAACTGGGACCTGTCCTTGGTGCATGAGCTGGGACCTGTCCTTGGTGCATGAGCTGGTCTTTTTGAACCTAGGACCTATGATGAGACACATTGCTCAGCCTCAGCCTCGGTGTAAGGAGGAGGGGACTGGACCTACCTCAAATGAATCTACCAGGCTGGGCTGACTCCCCAGGGGACACCTTGCTTTAGAGGATGAGGTAATGGGGGGTGGATTGGGGGGAAGGCTGGGGGGGTGGGAGGAGGGAGGACAGGGGAATCCATGGCTGATATTTAAAATTAAATTAATTATAAAATAAAATTTTTAAAAAAATATTCATTTTACATACCAATCATAGATTCCCCCTCTTCCTTCTTCCTGCCCCTCCAGCCTTCTTAATGTGCCACTTCTTGAAGCAGCTTTTCCTACACATACTCACATATCTGAGAAACAAGAATGAGTTTCCAAACTAAATCTGATGTATCGTAGCAGTAGGTGAAGATGGACACTTACCAGTGATTTTCTTCCGCACCACATTAGTAATTTACACAGAGAAGTCCTGAAGAGTAAGATGGAATGTGTTTTAAAATTCTGAAAGCAAAAGAATTTCTCAGGTACTGATTAAGAATGTGAATAGAATGATTAAATTACGATTAAGGCTCAGAACATAATGATGGAGACAAACATGTATGTTAAATATGTAGAGAAAAGTGAAGATAGACTCAAGGATTGCACACATAACAGACACACACACACACACATACACATGCATACACACACACGTTTTTGAGGAGACAAAAAATATTAGACTATAACAGGATTTTTCCTCTCAGACATTATATTTTCCCTGAAATATCAGCAAAAAAAAATGTTTTGTTTAAATTTGTCTTTGAGAAGAGTTTTAAAACTGTTCAAACGTAATTTAGATCTTACTACTGAAGCATAATTTTAGTAAACAATCAGAGAAAGACACCAACTCTAAATGACCAACAATCAATAATTTGTGATTTTCCTCTAATTAGTATTTAATCTTTTATCCATTCATGTGATTTAATTATAAATGTTTAATCCAGCAAAATGTCATTTGTCATAATCATTCAGTTAAAATCAATAGGATTCCCTAATAGGTATTGATTGGCAAAACTGTTTTATCCTTATATGATGAAAGATTTATGAAACAAACAAAAGTCATTAGATTCTGACTATAAATGACAACAAATTTTCTTAAACTTATTATTTATTATTTGTGCTAGCCTCCTAATTAGTAAAGATATATTCACTAGATAATAATGTAGTTTTTCATTTCTCTTCATAAATATTTAATTAATAAATATACTATTTTATTAAGAACTGCATTCAAAAAACTTGAAAAGTTAACTACATTTGAATGTATTTGAAAAAAATGTAAGTCTAAAATTTTCAAAATTGATTATTGTGGGAAGTCTTTATTAGGTTGTTTCACATTATAAACTCAAAGAATCAGAATACTGACATTGAAAAATAATTATATTTTCAATGATTTCTTCAACAATGAAATGGACCTATAATATGTGAAGTAGAAATATCTTTTATGGCTGGGCGGTGGTGGTGCACGCCTTTAATCCCAGCACTCAGGAGGTAGAGGCAGGTGGATCTTTGTGAGTTCAAGCCAGCCTGGGCTACCAAGTGAGTTCCAGGAAAGGCTCAAAGCTACACAGAGAAACCCTGTCCCGAAAAAAAAAAAAAAAAAAAAAAAAAAAAAAAACAAGAAATATATTTTACATATTTATCAACAAAAATGGAATTATAAAATCATTTAAATTGTTTAAAATTTTAATTAAAATATAATTACATTGTTTCCTATAGTGTGAATCCTAGTTGGTCTTAATAATAAAAATCTGGAGTCAGACATCAGATTAAATGCTGAAAGATCAGAGAGACAAAGGAGCAAGCCACAGCCACATTTTACCTCACCAACTCCTCAGCCTGAAAGGAGCTGAGCTCCTGTCTCCCCCTGCCATAAATTCCTCTCTTTACCCAGCCATATCCCTTCCTGTCTCCCTCTTCCTAGTAATGGGATTAAAGGCCTGGGTCTCCCAATTACAGGGATCAAAGGCATGAGATCTTAAATGCTGGGATTAAAGGTGTGTTCCACCACTGCCTGGCTCATATGGTTAACGAGTGGCTAGCTCTGCACTCTGATCTCAGGCCAGCTTTATTTGAAAGAGTACAAACAAAATATCATCAGTTTCCCCCTTTCTTTTTCCTTTCTCTAACTCCTCCTACACCCTATCTTCTTCCTAGCTCTTTTGTGGTGTGTATTTTTGCGTGTGTGTGTGTGTGTGTGTGTGTGTGTGTGTGTGTGTGTGTGCGTGTGCGCGTGCGCGCGCGCGCGCGCGCGCGTAGATATAAGAATAAAAATTATACCTGCTGAGACCATTTGTTGTTAGTTTATGAATATGACCTCAGGGCTGACAATGTGGTAGTGGATAAACAATTAAATTATCATCCCTGGAGAAAACTATGTCTCTCACTCTCAGCTTGCCTTAGTTGCCTATAGTTCTTATAATATCTTCACCCGCTCTACCATGATGTACCTGAGGCCCAGGAATTATTTGCAGATATATCCATAGGGGATGGGAATCCTAATATCTGGTTTTCTAAATTGTGGCCAGTAAAGATTTTCTATAATGGCCTCAGTCATTTGCAAACAGGAGGGTTTCTGTTGTTCTCTTGGTTTGTTTGTTTGTTTTATTTGCCCATTTTATTGAAAAATATTTTTCATACAATATATTTGATAAAACATGTCCTATTTCCCAACTATACACAGATACTAGTCATATCCCTACCCATTAAGCCACCCCACACACTTTATTCTCTTTCACTTAATAAAAACAAATGAACAAATAAAATTTTTAAAATACAGAAACACACATACACACATACACAAACCTCCACAAAATTTGAAACAAAAATATGTAAGCAAAAGACCAATAAGACATAAATGTCCAAATAAAGCAATTATGAAAGAGAATATCTACTAAGAATGGCCCTTACTTTTGAAGTGGTATGAGAACTACACCTACTCGGGGACAGTAGTTGCTTGCCTACGATTCATAACTTCACTAGCCTTGCATAGTGGCTAGGATTCCAATAGCAAGCATGATTTTCCTCCTGTTCATTGTACCTTAAGTTGAATTAGAGAGATATTGGCTATTGTCAGGATACAAACCCTGCTGTTGTATCATTGGGGATACCGTAATAAACAGTCACTGTTGTAGTTTATAGGCATTCCAGCTGCATCAGATCATTGATTGCTTCCCTCCCATGGCAATTTGCATAGCACCTTATGGTACTATAAATTCTAGTCCTTAGGAAAGATTGTTGTACAATAGATACAGCTCAATCATCTGTGTCCTGTATCTGAAGTGTGTGATGTCTTCTGAGCAGCTACCATGGCTTGTAGAAACCTTAATACTGAGAATGTTAGATGCAAATTTTTATATAAACTTAAGAACACTATTAATAATATAAAATATATATGTTTTAAATGAAATGTTTAATATCAAGAAGTTTGATATTTTCAAGTACATTGGAGTTGAAATTTTAATATTTCATATTTCAGAAATGATAGCAATTAATAGGAAATAACCCAAATAGTCACTAGCACAGTGTCATACAAAGAAAAATGTGCACACATTTATAGGCATATGTAAAATAATCCATGGATATTAATAAGTATAATTTTCTATCATTTATTTTATCATACATCACTGAGTTAAAATATTTGTTTGAAATTCATTATTAAGTGCAAAGTTAATATACTAAGATTTTAGATTAGAGTTTCCTACAGATGTCTTATATACTTCAAGGAAGTTATCACTTTGGAATAGCATTATATGTATTGTATTGTATGCAGAGATGTTAACAGTGTTGCATCTTAGGGATATCTTGCATTGTAGGTAATTTTTGCTCATAGTCCAGTTGGTTGCTGCTCTCCCTTGGTAGCTTTCATGACATCTTTTGATAATCATGAAGTCTATCTCATTTGACCAAACAAGCATAATTCCTAACTGCATTCTAAATATTTATAGATTTATATATTGTAGAGATATATTGCCAACCAAATAAATACATTTGAAAATAATAGAAAAATCTTTTACACTCACTTGCTAATTAGTTGACCAAAGAAACCTATTAAAATTGTGATAAAGATGCTCAGATATATGGGGTATATGGTTTGGGAGATGTCTTGACAGTTAAGATCACTTACTGCCCTTGAAGAAGACTGGAGTTTAGTTCCCAACACCCAAATCAGGTATCTCACAACTGCCTGTGACTCCAATTCCAGGGATTCTGGTTTCCACAGACACGTTCATAAACCTGGTACACACACACACACACACACACACACACACACACACAAAATAATAATAAATGATTCTTTTTTGAAACAATGTCCAAAAACACATTGTTTAAAGCAAAGCACTGGAAAGAAGACTTACTGATTCACTGATGCTAAATCATATGTAGAAGCCATGTACTTATTAGTGTGGTATCTAATAATGACTTGGATAAATATTAATATTTCCTAAAAATCAGAAGTCATTGTTAATTTATATCAGTTCAGTTTGTATTATGTAAATTCATAAGGAATATGTTAAAATTTCAGGCCTCCAAGCCAGAAATTGTTCATGAATTATATTTTCACATAAAAAATGTGCGTTCATAATTTTTCCATTTATTGCAAAGAATAATTTTTCATAAGAATAAATTGCTCATCAAATGTCTTCGCCTTGAGTGTCATTGGCTAGAACTCAGTTGTAGGGTCACTTTTAGGGAGAAGTTATGAGAGAATATAAAATTTTAAAAATTTAGCCCAATCACAGCCAATTTTCAATTTTCATTTTGAGGAACCCTTGTTCCTCAAACATATTTAAATCTGATAGAAATAGTATTTGTAAAATGGGTGGGCTTCTAACTTTTTTTTTTGTAATGAACTGATCTCAGGCACCAATTTGATACTAGGAGTTATGTATCATAATTATCAATTTGATAAATACATTTTATTATTTAAATAGATGATATGCCTTAAATTTATGTGAAGAATCCATTGAAATTTTGGAGACTAAAAGGAAAGAAAATAAAAATATAATATATTCTCACTATGTCATACATTGTAAATATTTATATGTTAATTTTTATATTTCATATAATAAGATAATAAGTGTTCACTAAAGTTATTATTAAGGATGATAGAGTGAAATGTTGATGATGGTATCATTTAATCATTGTTTTTCACATACAATTATTTGTTTTGATTATTATATTAATTTTTATAAGGATTTTCAGGATGGATATCATTAGAAAATGCTCATGGTAACCTGTCCAGTAAATGTGGCTCAGTCTAATTTCTTTTTATACCCCATTGACTATCATTTACAAAACCCATCGACTACAGATGAATTAAAAGGGCAGAATTCAGAAATGAAAATTGGCTTCCAATTGTAAATTATGTGATCATATGATATAATTTCAAACTATAATGCTTGAAAGAATATTAATCTCAGTTTATCTAAAATTAGGTATGTGAATCAATCAATTGATGTGTCATTCTCTGACATATGGATTAAAGGATAAAATGTAGAATGTTGGTTATTTGCTTCCCCTACTGCATTTCTATCAATATGCCAGGACCCCTGACTCAGAACTAAGTACTTGTCATACAGTACAGGCGTGAGCAGCATTACCTCAGTACATCCGGGCCTCTTTCTAAAACTCATGCCTACCCAAGAACTTCCACTCACTGATTGGTGTTTAGCTTACCGTTGGTTCTTGTGGTTTATTTGTCTGTGATTGGTTTTCTTCTTTTGAGGGAGAGCATTTCAGCTCATGAACTTTCTCCTCCAGACTTATTCTAAGCTATTTACATCTAGAGGTGCTTTACAAGTCAAGTTATTCTATTACTTACTGTGACTAATTTATTCACTCTTCTAAATTCCTATCATGCTGTTTTGACTGAGGAACTATTGAGGCTTTTAAATATTTTCTATCCTTTAAAACCTGAATATATCTGTTTCCTTCTCATTTTATTCTTTCTTTTCTAATTTGTCATTTACAATGAAAAAACATCATATTTTATATATATATATATATATATATATATATATATACTAGTGATTTTGCAATATCTATATTCTAGTTCCTGATAAATTTTGTACCCTTGGTGTTAAATTTGCAAATAATCAGTTGCTACTTTTATGATACTACACTTTGCAAATACATATGGAAATCACAAGACAAGCCATAGAACTTACTCAGGATTAGGTGAAGGTTTTAAAATGATATTCATAAGTGATTGTGTTAAAATTTTCTTCTAGGGGAAACCCAAATTATAACATTCATTTTCCAGTTATATCTTGCACTCCCATGCATGACGGTATAAAATTGTTCAAATAGGATTGGTTTTATATGTGATCCAGTTTTGCTCCATTGAAGACATGTTGAATATAAAATATTAGGTAGTAAAAATAGTAAAGTATTGAATTTATCATGTTTGCTAGTATTGAGTGGGAGTCTATATTGGATAGATGTAGAGGAAATATGACATTGATTCATTCAAATAGTACCCGAATCAAAAATTACGGTGGCTAAAAAGTTGGAGAAAATAAAATAGGTGAGTTTATTTTTAATCTATGTTCATATTAAATTAACTATAAATATTTAAACATTAAAGATCAATATAATTTGACCAACTTTGGCATGGATATTTTACTATTTAACATATTTTTCTTTTATTAAATATTTAATCTATCACAAGTTCTTCATTACTAAAATTATGTATCTGAAAATGGTATGAATTTCAAGTCATCTAAGATACTTGTTCATTTCCCAAATGAGGCCATTAAAGTCAATTAGTTTACTCTCACATAATTACTCTACTACATGTCACAAAACCTAGATACTGTCACTGTCATTTCTAAAAGTAGATGCCTTCTATTCAATGTCTTGAAGAATAGCTTATTGTAAAATAACTGGGAGATGGTATATTTTTGACTGATTTACATTATAGGAAGAATGATAGTATTTTAATTAAGGCCAATTTACAATGTTAATCCCACAATAAAAAAAAAAACAGGATGAACATTTTAAAATATAGCATCTTTACTGTAGTTCTCAGATTTTCTCCAAGATGTTTCTTTATGCAGTGAATGGTGGTTAATATAGAAACTCACAAGTGATTGAAAATGCCAGTAGAATGTTTGTGTGGGTGGGTGTACATGTTTAGTCAGATGCCTCTGCACTTGGCATGGCTTCTTTGAGATAGGATCTTTACCTAATTTTACCAATTATGCTAGAGTTACTGGTTTGGATGCCTCAGGGGTCCCCTTGTCTCTGTCCCTTTAGCATTGGAATTTCAAGCATGTAAAACCATATTCTATATTTCTATGTGGGTTCTGTTGATCAACTTCAGGTGCTCATACTCATAACCTAGAAAATTCTCCAGCCCCAAAGTTTTCCATAATTACATAAAAAATAAAATCTAATCAAATTATACCTGATAATATATCTATCCAAATTTCATGTAGTAAATGAAAAATGCTTTCATACTTCATTTAATGATAGGTATAGATTCTTATTTTTTTTCTGAAATGATTTCTCTGTGCAAATAACATAGAATGTACCTACAGAACCCTAGATAATGAAACCTACCATAAACCAAAGCTGTGTTAAAAACTTTTATAATCCTAGGGAACAACAGTGTACAGTCCACTGGTAAGTGAAACATCATTATGTAACCCATCCTGTAGTCACATTGTAAAAAATACTACATTCTGATCAAATGAGCCATGAAGGATGAAAGTCACCAATTTTTTTTTAAAGAAGTAAATGTGATAGGTGATTTCAAATTTTTGACTTTGTAGATCATACACAATGCTTTGCCCAAATTTAAGGAAAACTCTCAAGAGAAGCTCAAGGAAGAAGAGTAAGAGGGATCAGAATCTTCATCCCCATGGAGTAAATCAGTGCATGAGAAGGGCTATTGAACAAAAGCCAAGTTTTCAACAGTGCAATGACACCCACAAGAAATCAAATATCACCTCAGTAGGGTCACACTCAGGGCATTATACATCCTGATTTCTCACCTTTCATATACTCTGAATTTTAGTTTGTGGTTATGAATGGTAAAAGTCAAACAGAAATTCAAGAACAAAGATTCAGTATGTGAACTATGTAGAGGTGAGCTTCTGGGTCAAACAATGCAGAGACGCAATTGGGAAGAAAGACGCCTAATCTTTTGAAAAAAGGCCAGTCCCTCAATGATAAAACTAAATTTTAAGGTTAATCTGCTGTGGATACTGCTCTGTGTAAATAAAGTGCTGATTGGCCAGTAGCCAGGCAGGAAGTATAGGTGGGACAAGCAGAGAAGAGAATTCTCGGAAGTGGAAGGCTGAGGCAGAGAGACGCTGCCAGCCTGCCTGCTGCTGCCATGAGAAGATGTTAAGATACCGGTAAGCCACGAGCCATGTGGCAACTTACAGATTAATAGAAATGGGTTAATTTAATATATAAGAACTGGATAACAAGAAGCCTGCTGCAGCCATACAGTTTGTAAGCAATATAAGTCTCTGTGGGTTTACTCGGTTGGGTCTGAGTGGCTGTGGGACTGGCGGGTGAGCAAGATTTGTCCTGACCCCTGACCGCGGGCCAGGCAGGACTGGAGAAAACTCCAGCTACAGTAATCTCTTCCTAAATATTTTAAATATTCATAGAATTTTCATTACGAAAAACTTCTGTTTCATTATAATATATACAAAAATTTAAGGATTTAAATCTCTGAATTGTTAACAAGATGAAATCAGAGTGTAGAATGCTATCACCTACACTACATACAAAAAATATTCTGTGAAGCTATATCAACAAATATTTTGGTATAGTTTGAAGCACATGCAACATACTACAATATCATAAAAGAAGACAGAAAAGCAATTGTAAAGAAACACACACACATTATATATAATTAAATTTGAATGCCTAATATGTATAAAGCTGATGTCTTTGAAAAATTCCTAGGGGAAAAAGTCACAGAAGTTACAAAATTTAAAAGTCATTCCAATAAACGTGTTTGCTGCTGAATTATCAGAAAGCACAATGGTATTACTCTATGTTAATTAGATATCAATCCAGACCATGTATGAAGCATAGGACTTTTCGTGAACTGTTGCAAAGGTGAGATTATAGAATAAGTAAGTTCCCAGATAGTTCAGGAAAGATAGATAATGTCAATAAATGGAAGACCAAGTATTGCATAGGGCATCACTGAACATTGCCCTTCAGAAAAATCTGTAAGAAGAATAAAGTACCATTTTTCAGGACTTAAAAGACTTGGTGACTAGACCATGTGGCACATGATCACATTGTGTTTGTATTCAGGAATCTGATGGCAGCTTCTGCTCTCCTCATGTTCACCTTCAAAATCTGGCAAATGGAAAGATGCTCCCTTTCTGGTTCCTGCAGCTGAGATCAAGACAATTGGGGCTCTCTTAAGACTGACACAATGGCTTACAAAGAAAATTCGGCAAGTAGAGGAAACTTCGGAGCAGCCACGGAGGAGGCACCAAAGCGACTGCAATTCCTTCTCTGTGGCTAGAGTTTTCCTGCCTGGCCCACAGTCAGGATAAATCTCTTTCACCTGCCAGTTCCACAGCCGCTCAGACCCAACCAAGGAAACACAGAGACTTCTATTGCTTATAAACTGTATGGCCGTGGCAGGCTTCTTGCTAACTGTCCTTATATCTTAAGTTTTTCTATACCTTGCCACATGGCTCGTGGCTTACCGGCATCTTTACATGCTGCTTGTCCTGGCGGTTGCTGGCTGGCAGGCAGTCATTCAGTGACTCCTTCTGCCTTCCTGCTCTTTTAATTCTCTCTGTTAGTCCCGCCTACTTCCTGCCTAGCCACTGGCCAATCAGTGTTTTATTAGCAACACATTTGCCATACAGAACATCCCACAGCACTTCTCATTCAGGAAAATCGCTGTAGCAGATGTGGATGCTGACACTTTGGCTTTACTTCAGGAGACTCTATTTCAGCATGGCAGATTTAGAGGACACTTAAATGACCTCCACCTGCAGTCACTCTCCCACAGCAGGGGAAGAAAAGAACTTGTCTATGGAGACATAGCCCCTTTTGGAAAATCAACAGAGGACACCCCACCTTTCAGTTCACACCAAACCCCTGCTAACAACTTAAAGCAATCACTAGGATCAGTCTTCTGTTGATGTTAGAGAGGTGAGATATGATCTCGGAGAAGGTATTCCACATAGAAGACTTAAAGATGGATCAGATAAAACATCATGGAAAACTGGCCAACAAGATACCCTAGTAAACAATACAAAAATCCACTAGAAATGTTTAAAGTAAGAAGTATTTGGCAGTTGTTCTAACAATATCAAAATGCTACTCACTGAGCTGGAGTAATGGGTTTAATGTAACACTTGATGCTCTTCTAGAGGACAGGAGCTAGATTCTGAGTACCTATGCTAGGCAGTTCACAGCTACCTATAATTTCAGTTCCAAGGGATCTAAGGTCTTTGCTGGCCTCTTTGGACATCTATAGTCACCCCCACTTGCCCACTAAACACAAACACATACACATAAACAAAAATAAGTCTTTAAAGAAAAACACTACTCATATTCTTATTGTAAGCCCACTCTAATAATTGCAATTATTAATAGTCTGATTAAAAAATTGTCCCTGGAAATGATGTAATTAAAAAAAATCAAATTAGTCCGCAGTGTGGTAGTGTTGAGAGATTCAAACCAATGAAAGAGCTTGGTCAAAGGGACAGAGGTTTCTGGCTTGGTTACTGTCTCTATTGCAAGAATGAGTGCCTCTTCATTCAAAGTACACTAGATTAATTACTGTAAATGCAGGTCATTTTGAATGATAGCATCTCCTGTTCTTTGAATGTCCCTATTACTCCTTCCACTTATTGCATTTAGTTGAATCAACACATAATCCTCATTAAAAATAAAGCAGATATTGGAGAAATCCTCCTAGGTCTCCTAGCCTCCAGAAAAAAAATGAATGGCATAAACTTTAAAAAGTAAATGATTAAGCTGGGACATGAATCAATGCATAAAATGCTTGCAACACAGCCATAGAAATATGAGTTTCATTCCAAACACTGACATAATAAACTGATGCAACTTCTTGCTCTTCTCATTCCTCCACTGAGGACTGAGATCAAAGAGAATATCTGGTGCTTTCTTCACAGTCTAGCTGTTTCAGTGATTTCTGGTCACCTTGAAAAATCTTTTCTCAAAGCTATGGTGAAGAGTGATCGAGAAAAACACCCAACTTTGACCTCTGGCCTCCACATGTATCCACATGCTTTACACACACATCCACTTATACACATAAGTACACATACACTCACTCATATATACACACAAATAAAGATACCCTTCTCGGGTATTCTTTTACACCAACAGAAAATAAACTAAATCAATGAAGATTTTTATGTGAGCTATTGCATTATTACAATGTCATTCATATTTGTGGCCAAGTTCAAAGATCAGTATTAATCAATAATAATACTGTTTTATCTTTAAAATATAAATTAAAAGAAAATGAATTTCAGAGATAAAGACAAAGTATATTTATAACTTACAGTTATTTTCCATCGAATGAACAAATATAAAACAAACTAAAACAAATGCTCACTACAGACATATATCGATAAAGGATGCAAACCTATTTTATTCAAAATCATATACTAAAGGCCCATGTCTTCCTTACTGGATGATAACGGATGAATATAAAAAGCACTCCTTTTTATTTGAGATGCAACATCCTCAAAAGATAGATTTGTAAATTCAAATTGTTTGTAAGTTTAAAACTGAAAAAAGATGTTACAGTAAGTCTATTAGCAAGGAGATAGTCTGTATGGGGTGCTGAGCATGCCCACTGAAAAGAAATGTTCTTGAATTTCATATAAATGGTCAGAGTTTAGCAGCAATAAAAGTTGTTTGATTTATTTATATCAACTCTCAGTGATGGAAGATAGTGACTCAAGATTGTGGGTTTTTTAAACAAAAATTCAAAAAAAAAATAAATCTTATATCTTTTTAACAACATGAAATTTCTGAAAGCTAAAATGTTTAATGTTTTATATTTCTAAAGATAAAATACATAATAGTGGCAGCCTATACTGTAGAAATATTTTTGCATCCAATAAATGAGTGATTATAGTATTTGATTATATACAAGATTGCTACATAAAAATTATAAAATATAACTAATGGCTATTGTTATAATTATTGCTTACATTTATCCCTGTAGTCATGAACTTTATATACTCTTTATAAACATCCTTGAATCTGGACATATGAACAAAAGAGAGAAGTAAGGTTTATTTTTTATGAAACTGTTTGAAAAGATTGTTAATGACCTTGATGTAGTATTTTAAAGAATGAATCTGATAACCACAATTAGCTTTCTAAATCACTAGATGGTTATGATAATAATCTGGGTGATGTCACTGAAATAGTACCCAGGGGACTTCTTCCTATTGCAAGAACTCACATGGCTGGATTTTGAAGGAAACATATTTTCCCTCTAATTAGTTTCTACAGTATGTTTAGATTCTGTAGTATACACTTCCTGCAGTCCACATTGAATAGATATAGCCATTGACTCTCAATCTGCCCTATACTGTCACTTCTGAAACAGGTTAGTTTCACAGGAACGTGTTTAACTATCTCCAGTAGCATATGTTCTTAACAGCAAGCTCCAAACAACATAGTTTCCAAATTTCAGCCAGCAAGAACCATAACTCCTTTGTCATTTAGTAAGATATTATTCTAACTCCCCAGCAATTTCCACATCTAACCTTTATCTTGTGTTCTTTCAAGTTACTTTTGTTTTATTAGTCTAATACCATCTTAGAGTTAATAATTCTTTACATTGGCATTGCCTGGTTTGAACTATTATGTGGTTTCTTTCCCTTGACTAAATAGTAACTGATACACAATCCAAAGTCATCTATCTTGAAAGCATTATTAAGACTCTTAATTTTACATTTCCTGATATAATGGCAAGCCAAGTCTTATATCTTTTCAGCCAAGACACATTTAGCCATGGATCAATACTCTGGAGATTTACTACTGCTTTAGAACTCAAAAGTATTTAACAGGGACTTGCAAAATGACTCTAAGACATTTACTTTTATCTTATGTTTTCCAGAAAACCAATTCTTTAGTATTATGTCATCAATCCCAATTGCTGTACAGTGAAGAAAGAAAGTCTGTGCCTGCAGACATATTGAATGTATTGTTTTTGTATTTTCATGAGGTAAGTTATTTCAAAATCAGGTTTAATTTGATCAAATAACGCCTTGTTAAACTTACTACTGAAAGTAAAAAGACTTAAACTGTAGGTACCATGATAGTTATCAACAGAGACAAACTTTTGGTTTAATAAGAAGGAGTGTCAGACAAGTTTGTCATATACTCAGAGTGTCAATGTTACTCTTTTATTGCATGTTGAGGATGATAGGGAAATGAAGCTTATTATTAAATGTTTATAGTTTTCAAAATTTTCTACTTAAATATTGGGTTACATGACTCATGATGTAGTGAGTAAAAAAATAGCTTGCAACCACTAGAGCCTGTTTAAACCTTAGAACCCACATTAAAAAAAAAAAAAACTGAAGAAAAAGAAGATACATGAACTCAGAAAGTATAGTCAACAGATCTCTTTGAGTTCAAAGCCAGGCTCTTAAACACAATGAGTTCCAGGCTAACTAGTGCTACAGAGTGAGAACCTATGGGAAAAACAATCTGTATTGTGGCATTGGCTAACTCTGTTTAGAAACAAAACTAGGCAGAATTCTGGGGCTCACTAAACTGCCAGCCTAGTCTATGTGGTGAGGTTCAAGCCAGTAAGAGACTCTGTCTCAATCACAAGATGAAACAATAGTGGAGGTAGTCATTTCACCTGCACACACACACACACACACACACACACACACACACACACACACACACTCACACCTTCATACATACAATATGTACACACACACACACACACACACACACACACACACACACACACACACATATCTAGATAAACCATTAGACAGACATGTTGGAATTCTTTTTCTTGTTAAACAAACACAGTGAAAAATATTTTCAGTTTCACTGGTAGTACTTTGATAAAGAATAGCTTCAATATACCATAAGAATTAGCAAACAAAGTCAAAGTCTTAAGAGAAGTAAATCTATCTAGAGACACTCTCTTAGGAGATGGTGGATGTCAAGGCTGGAATTGCTGTGCATGCTCTATGCTTGCATGTTAGCCAGATCATATTTATGGTAGATAAGCTGCATAACAGAGATAGTCAACACTGTTACTAAAATATGTCATTGATATTGAAAATGTAACATGATATTTTGATAGTTTCCAATTGAGCTTTCACCAATATATAGGAAAATACATGTTTTCCATTACTCATTCTGTATTTAAAAACTAACCAGCTACTTTTTATAACAGCTTTCTTCCATGTCCACAGTGACTTGAATTCTTGGCATATTTCAGAGGGCAGAAATATATTAATGAGGTGATTTATTTGCCTCAGTTAAAAAGACATTTCCTTAACTGTCCATTAGATATCTATTCTTCAGAATTTAGTTATTAGATGACTAATAATCCCTAAGTTATGGACTATCTACTGCTCAGATGAAGGCCAACCAGAACAGTGCAGGCAACACCAGTCATAGGAAGAGAGAAACCCTGCTAGAGCAAAGGCCATGATAGCTGCCAGAAATCCAGCCCCCAAATCTGAAAGTGATTCCCTGGTGGACCAGAGGTGATGTCTGCCACTGAAATACAAGCCACAATGAACAGAAGACCACAGAGGAAACAGAAACCAAGGGACACAACAACAAAACATCAAACTCAGAAATTAGCACCTAGACCTATGCTCATCCCAAATCTGGATGCACCACTCAAAGAACACAGTCAACAACAGTCAAGGCAATATGGAACAACCAGAGTCCAGCTATCTTCCTACAGCAAACTCTGTATATACCAACACTACTGACATATAAGAAAATGACCTTAAAACAGATTTTATGAAGATTATACAAGAGCTTAAGGAGGTAATGAATAATTTCTGTAAGAAATTCAAGACTGGGATGAAATGAATAAATCCCTTAAAGACAGCCAAGAAAATTAAAAAAAAAAAAAACAAGTGAAATAAATGAAAAAAACAAAGTCAAGACATGAAAATAGAAATAGAAAGCAATAAAAAAATAGAAAAGGAAAAAAACCAACAAAAACAAAAATAATGAGAGAAGCCTGGAGGTGGAAAATCTAGGTAAATAAACAGGAACTACAGACTCAAGCATCACCAAGAGAATAGACGTGATGGTACAAAAGAATCTCAAGCATTAAAGATACAATTGGTCAAAGAAAATGTTAACCCAAAAAAGATCCTGGCACCAAAAATCCGGGAAATCTAAGATACTATGAAAAGACCAAACCTAAGAATAATAAGAATAGAAGAAGGAGAAGATTCCCAGATCAAAAGCCCAGAAAATATTTTCAACAAGATCATAGAAGAAATTTTCCTATCCTAAAGAAGGAAATTCCTGTAAAAGTACAAGAAGCTTACAGAACACCAAATGAAGAGTATGAGAAAAGAAAGGCCCCCAGATGACCTACAATAATCAAAACACTAAATATACGGAAAGAATATTAAAAACAGAAAGAGAAAACGTGAAGTAATTTATAAAGGCAGACATAATAGAATTATACCTGACTTCTCAATGGAGGCTCTCAAAGTCAGAAGGGCTTGGACAGATGTATTGAAGACTCTAAGAGACCACAGATGTCAGGCCAAACTAACCAGCAAAACTTTCAATCACAATAGATTGAAAAACAAGATGTTTTATGACAAAGCCAAATTTAAACAATATTTATCCACAAATCCAGCTATATTGAAGATACTAGAAGGAAAACTTCAACCCATGGGTATTAGGTAACTACACTTAGGAAAACACAGGAAGTAAATAATCTCACACCAAAAACAAAAGAAGAGAAACACACACACACACACACACACACACACACACACACACACACACTACCACTATCATCTGTGGGAGACCAGCTCCCACAATTTCCCCAGGGTACTCTTGAGGATGGAGAAGTGAGAAATATTTAGATAGAAGGATAGAGGAGAAAGAGACAGATAGAACACAGGATAGCCCTGGGAGAGCCTGGATCCTTATCCACTGGCCCTTTCTGTCTCTTCTAAAGGTTTGTTTTTTTTTTTTTTTTATAGGATTGCCAAGGGATGGAGAAAAGACCTCCCCCTAGCACAGCCAAGTGCAAAGCCTTCCAATCACCTAGTAACCATGCACATAGTCAAGCACTCCTCTAATACAGCTCTGCTAGGTAAAACAAGCTCAGGTCTCACTAGGAACATTGGTGGGCCTCCACAATCACCAACAACAACTATAAAATGACAGTAATTAATAATCACAGGTTATTAATATTTCTCAATATCAATGGACTCAATTTTCCAATAAAAAAGACACAGGCTAACAGAATGGATGCAAAAACATAACCCATACTTCTGCTCAATACACAAAACACACCACAACATCAAAGATAGAAATTACTTCAGAGTAAGAGGTTGGGAAAAGATTGTCCAAACAAATGGACCCAAGAATCAAGTTGGTGTAGGTATTGTGACATCTAACAAAATGGATTTCTAACCAAAATTAATCAAAAGAGATAGGGAAAGACACTTTATAGTCATCAAAGAAAAAAAAATTCATGAAGATGATATCTAAACTCAAATATCTATGCCCCAAAACACAAGGGCACCCACTTCTGTAAAAGAAACATTACTAAAGCTTAAATCTCCCATCTGTCCTCACACATTAATAATGAGAAACTTCAATACTTCACTCTCACCAAAGGAAATGTTATACAGAAAAAGCTTAATAGGAAATAATGGAGGTAAAGGACATTATGAATCAAATGGACCTAATAGATATCTACAGAACATTTCACCCAAACACAAAACAATATACCTTCCTTTTAGCACCTCACAAAACTTCCTCTAAAATTGACCACATACTCAGTCACAGACCAAATCTCAAAGGACACAGGAAAATTGAATAATCCCCCATATTCTATCTGACTACCACAGATTAAAGTGGGATTTCTATAACAACAGAAACAAAGAAAGCCTAAAAACTCATGGAAAACAAAGAACTCTCTACTGAATGACTACTGGGTTAGGAAAAAATAGAGAAAGAAATTAAAGACTTCTTAGAATTCATTGAAAATGAATGCACAACATATGCGCACTTCTGAGACACAGTGAAAGCAGTGCTAAGAGGAAATTTCATAGCACTTCATACAAAAATTTCATAGATCTCACACTAGCAACTTAACAGCATACCTAAATTCCCTAGAGCAAATACATACATACAAACATACAAATAAACATACATACATACATACACACATACATACATATATATATATATATTTATATACATAAACAAGTAACCACATCAAAGAGGGTTAGATGGCAGGAAATAATCAAACTGAGAGTTGAAATCAATCAAATGAGAACAAAGAGAATAAAACAAACAATCAATGAAACAGTTTCTTCCTTGAGAAAATCAACAAGCTAGACAAACCCTTACACAAACTAACAAAAAGACATAAGAAAACATCCAAATTAAAAAAAATGAGAACTGAAAAGGGGGATATAACAACAGACACTACACCAAGTAAATCCAAAGCATCATTAGGTCATACTTCCAAAACATATACTCCATAAAAATTGGAAAATCTAAAAGAAATGGACAATTTTCTAGATGTAAACCAATTATCAAAGTTAAATCAAGATTAGTTAAACAATTTAAATAGACTTCTAATCATTAAGGAAATTGAAAATCTCACACCAAAATATCCCAGGACTAGACAGTTTTATAGCAGAATGTTGAGAGACTTTCAAAGACCTAATATAAATATTCCTCAAATTATTCCACAAAATAGAAACAGAAGGAACATTACCAAATTGATTTTAAGGGCCACAGTCATTCTGATACCAAAGCCACAAAAAGATTCAGTAAAGAAAGAGAATTACAGACCAATTACCCTTATGAACATAGATGCAAAAATACTCAATGATATCCTAGCAAACTGAATTCAAGAACACATCAAAAGATCATCTACCTGAATCAAGTAGGCTTCATCTCAGAAATGCAGGAATGGTTCAATATAAAAAAAAAAAATCTGTCAATGTAATCCACCATATAAGCTAGCTGAAAAAAATAACCACATGATCATCTCTCAGATACTGAAAAATCTTTTCACAAAATCCCACACCCCTTCATCATAAAAGTCTTACTTAAATATAATAGACAAGGCTATAGGAAACATCAAGTTTAATTGAAAGAAACTCAAAGCAATACCACTAAAGTCAGGAACAAGAAAAGATTGCCCACTCTTTTTATATCTATTCAATATAGTACTTGAAGTTATAGCTAAAGCAGTAGGACAATTAAAGGAAATTGGGGAAAAAACTGCAAAGGAAGACTTCAAAGTATTGCTATTTGCAAATGATATGATAGTACACATAAGTGATCCTAAAAACTCTATTAAGGAACTCCTACAACTGATAAACACATTCAGTGAAGTGGCTAAATACAAAATTTACTCCAAAAAAATTAGTAGCCCTCCTATACAAAGCACACATGGGCTGAGAAAGAAATCAGGGTTACAACACCCTTTACAATAGCCACAAATAATGTAAAATATCTTGGTGTAACTCTAACCAAGCAAGTGAAAGACCCTTATGACAATAACTTCAAGTCTTTGAAGAAAGAAATGAAAGAAGACATCAGAAGTTGGAAAATCCTCCAAAAGTCATCGATAGGATTAACTTAGTGAAAATCACCATTTTACCAAAAGCAACCTACAGATTGACAGCATTCTCCATCAAAATTCTAACACATTGCTTTACAGATCTTGAAAGAAAAATACTCAACTTTGTATGAAAAAATTTGAAATAAAGCAAAAAACAAATAAAAAATCACAAGACAGCTGAATAATCCTGTACATTAAAATAACTTCCAGAGATATCAACACCATCCATGATTTCAAGCTCTACTACAGTTATAGAAAAAAACACAGTATTAGCATAAAACAGCCAGTTTGATCAATGGAATTGAACCAAAGACCAAAACATAAATCCACACACTTATGAACAACTGATTTTTGATAAAGAATCCAGAAATATAAAATGAAAAAGGATACATCTTCAACAAAGGGTGCTAGTGTAACTGGATGTCTCTTTGTAGAAGGCAGCAAATAGATCATTCTCTATCACCCTGCACAACTCAAGTCCAAGTGGATCAAAGATCTTAACATAAATCCAGATACCCTGAACCTGATATAAGAGAAAGGGGGAAATATTCTTGAAAACATTGGCAGAGAAGACAACTTCCTGAATAGAATACCAATAGCACATGCAGTAAGATCAATAATTAATGTGAGCTCATGTAACTGAAAAGCTTTTGCAAGGCAAAGTACACCATGAATAGGACAAAATGGCATACATATTCCCTACATAATGGGAAAAGATGTTCACCAACCTCTAATAGGACAGAGGGTTAATATCTAAAATATAAATAGAACTCAAGAAACTAGACATCAAAAAAACAAATAATCCAATTAAAAATTTTGTATAATTCTATACAGAGAATTCTCAGCAGAGAGATCTCAATTGGCCAATAAATACCTAAATAAATGTTCAACATCCTTAGCCATTATGAAAATACATCTGTCAGAATGACTACTATCAAAAGTACAAGTAACACCTCATGCTGGTAAGGATGTAGAGCAAGGGGAACACTCCTCCATTGTTGGTTTGAGTGCAAACATTTGCAGCCACTTTGAAGATCAATGTGGTGGTTTCTCAGATAATTGAGAATTGATATACCTAAAGACCCAGCTATACCCCAAAAACGTTCCACTCTAGCACAAGGACGCTTGTTTAACACAGCTTTATTCATAATAGCCAGAAACTGGAAACCCTAGATGTCCTTCAACCAAAGAATTTTTTTTTAAAAAAAAATGTGGTACATTTATAAGAGTATAAGGAGTATTACTTAGCTGTTAAAAAAAAAAAACATGAAATTTTCAGGCAAATGGGTGGAACTAGAAAAAAATCATCCTGAGTGAGGTAACCCAAACCCAGAAAGGCAAACTTGGTATGTATTCACTTATAAGTGGATATTAGCTGTAAAGTATAAGACAATCATGGTAAAATCCACAGATGCAGAGAGGCTAAGTAACAAGGAGGATTCAAGTGGCTGCACATGGATCTCCTTGGGGAGGGAAAATAGATTTTGAAGGTGGACTAGTAGATGATCAGGATTAAAACAAGATTAAAAAGTGGGTGCAGATGGAGGGATAGAGTACTTGGAGATATAACTGAAAGTTGGGGAGCATTTTGGAATTGGTGTAGTAATGTAGTATAATGGAAACTCTCAGGAATCTATGAAAGAAACTATAGCAAAATTTTTCTAGTAATGGGAGATAAGCAGCCTGAACTAGCTATCTTCTGTAACTTGGTAAGGCTTCCAAGAGATGGACTGGGACACTCGCTCACTCAGCCATGAAACCTTTGACCACCAATTTGCCCTGCCTGCAATATATACAAGGGTAAAGATAGTGTAGACTTATGGGAATGGACAGTCAATGACTGGTCCAACCTGAGGCCCATGCCATGAGAAGTAGCCCAAGTCTGACACTGTCAAGAGGGGCAGGACTCAGAGGCTGGATAGGCCAGAGACCTAGGATAGAATCAGAAATGTCATACAAAAAGAATGTCAATGAAATAATTCCTAATCTCTGCTACACATGTAGAACTAAGGCTAGCATAGTTGTCATCAAAGAGGCTTCATTCAGCAACTGATGGGAGTAGATGCATAGCCAAACATTTTGCAGAGATTAGGGAACCCTGTGCAAGAGGGGGGAGGAAGGATTGTAGGAGCCAGGGGAGTCAAAGACACCACAAGAAAAAGGCTACACAATCAACTAAGCAAGGCTGATAGGGGATCACAGAGATTGAAGCAACAATCACAGAGCCTAAATGAGTATGACCTAGGTCCTCTGCATATATGTCATAACTGTGCAGCTTGGTGTTCTTGTGGGACTCCTAACAGTGAGCAGCAGGATTGTCCCTAACTCTTTTGCCACTCTTGGACCCCTTTCTTCTTACAGGGTTGCCTCATCCAGCCTTAATAGGATAAGATGTGCCTAGTCTTTTCACTACAGGATATGTCACGTTTGGTTGTTATCCCTGAGAGGCATGCCCTTTTCTGAAGGGAAACTTGAGGAGGAATGGATCTTGTGGAGAGGGCAGGTGGGAGAGAGGAACTGGGAGGAGAGAAAGGAGAGGAAACTTTAGGAGGGATGTAATATATAAGAGAAGAATAATTTAAATAAATAGATGAGAGAGAGAGAGAGAGAAAGAAAGAAAGAAAGAAAGAAAGAAAGAAAGAAAGAAAGAAAGA
>CABHPP010171031.1:0-37052 GCA_902168425.1 Peromyscus attwateri
ATATAAAGTATGATGTATGAGTACATACACTATGACTATATACATATATTTTGTATATATAGTACTCATTTGTGAAATTCTCCATAAACATTTAAAAAATGAAAAGGTGTATAATAAAAGAAAATTAAAAAAGAAGAAAATTGAAAAACAAACTTGAGAATATGAACCAGAAAATACTATATAGAAGAAATAAAGTCAATTAATCAAATGTTTAAATGCATTAAGGACAAATAAGTAATACATAAAATTTAACTTGAATCAAAGTGATACATTTACTAAGTAATATATTTCATTATATGCACTTTCAGATTTGGGGATAGAAAGATCTTTAAAAAGATAAAACATATCCTATAAAAACATAAACTGGGGATGGGCAATGGATTGTAGGGGATAGGGGACGAGAACAAAAGGGAATGGGATGGTCAAGCTGGAAGAGGGATAGAATGGGAAAGCAATGAAAGAGGGAAACATCATGGGGATAGAGAGAAATTGGGTGCTAGGGAAGTTCCCAGGTATCCACAAGGATGACCCCAGCTTAGACTTCTAGAAATAGTGGAGAAGGTGCCTGAACTGAACTGGCTTACCCTAGTGATCAGATAGGTGAATACCCTAACTGTCATCACAGAGCTTTTCTCCAGTGACTGATGGAGGCAGATGCAAAGATCAACAGCCAAACACCAGGCAGAGCTCCAGGAGTTCAGTCAAAGATAGAGAAGAGGGATTCTATGAGCAAGTGCATCAAGATCATGATGGGGAAACATACAGGGACAACCAAACCAAACTAGAGGGAACTCATGGAAGTTGGATAAATGGCTATGGGATCTACATGACACTTGACTAGGCCCTCTGCATGGCAAGACAGTTGTATAGTTTGATCTGCTGGCAGGGGGCAGGGGGGTGATGGTGGTAAGATCAGAATCCATCCCTGTTGAATGAGCTGGCGTTTTGGAGTCCACTACCTATGATGGGACACCTTGTACAGCCTTGAGGCAGGAGGAAGGGCTTGGACTTGCCTCTACTGGATGTGCCTTCCCATGGGAGGCCCTTACCTTCTTATGGGGGGGGGAGTGGAGGGTAGGTTGAGAGGGGGAGGCTGGGGGCTTCAGGAGGAGGGAAGAGGAGGAATTTTGATTGGTATGTAAAATGAATGAAAAAAATTCTTGAAAGAAAAAAATTAAAAAAAAAACATAAGTGGCTAGGAGCTGGAGAGTTTACTCAGTAGTTGGAACACACACTGCTTTTGTAAAAGATTCAAGTTCTGTTTCCAGTATCCTTGTTAGCCATGGCACAACAGCCTGAAATTCCAGATTGAGGGAATTGAATGCCCATTCTTTCCTCTACAGGCACCTGCACTCATGTGCAAATACCCATCCCACATATATAAATAAAAATAAAATGGAACATTTTAAATGTAATTTTCAAAATTTGAGTATTTAGAAGAGAGTTGGATAACATCACTATTGAGCAGAACAAAAGAAAGTAGGTTCTTTCTTATATCTCTGATCTTCCCAGCCATGAACACTTAGCCATGTCTACAAAAACAGGATTTCTTTCTTTCTTATGGAGTAATCTTCAAGTTTAAACAGAAAATGATTGATTACCTCCACAATATTCATTCCATTGTTGTACCAGAAACCACATTTTGCCTAGTATGTTATTATTATAGCTCACAAGATTCTCAACCCAGTATAACTGTTGGTGATTTTTCTCTCCTATCAGCCTGAATAGCACTTTCTGGTAATATGAACACTGGGCAATATCAAGGGAGTTTCCAGTTCCAGCTTGATTTCTCGGTCCTTCATACAAACTATGTAGTGTCTTCAGCAACAGAGTCTAACCATCAAGTTTCAGTCAACAACCAATGGTAAAAGTCTGTTATTTTGGAAGACTCTGGGAAAAATTAATTAGAATTCACAATTAACACTAATTTCTTAAAAAAATACAGGAAAGGAAAAAATTAAATGTATGTTAATTGATAATTTTGAAATTTAGTAATATATATTATATACATACTTATATTTAACAACAATTAACAATGAAAGAGATCTGGAATTTACAAGAAAGCAAGGAGGGATAAGTGGAAAGTTTACAAGGAGAGGAAAAAAGGAGAAATTATGTAATTGCTGGGGATATCTTTGTATATGTTGTGAGTGTGTTGCTCTGATTAATTGATAAATAAAACGCTGATTGGCCAGTAGCCAGGCAGGAAGTATAGTATAGGCGGGACAAGCAGGAAGAGAATTCTGGGAAGTGGAAGGCTGAGTCAGGAATGCAGCCAGCTAGTGCCACCATGAGAAGCAATATGTGAAGGCAGAACTGAGAAAAGGTACCAATCCACGTAGCTAAACATAAGTAAGTATTATGGGTTAATTTAAGCATAAGATCTAGCTAGCAAGAAGCCTGAGCAATTAAGCCAAACAGTTTTAATTAATATAAGCGTCTGTAAGTTTATTTGGGTCTGAGTGGCTGCAGGAGCCGGAGGACACAGGATAACTCCAGCTACATGTAATTATATTTTAATATCAATAAATGGATAACCTAAAAGCTGTACTTTTGACACATCAAATAAATATCAGCTATGATCTCAGCACATATCGATACACCACTGATGACCTGTGAATAAGTGTTATTTTCCTGAAGTAATCTTAAATACTTATAATTCTAAAGGAAAGTGTGCATTGTTCCTCCCACAAACTTACTGTCAAGACGCAGTGATGTGGATCTCTAAAATTCCCATAACACAGCCTCAAGGACACAGAAGTATTAAACTACCTTTAAGTATGTACTTTAAATTGATGTTGTAAGCAAATTGAAGAAAGGTTAAGTAATAAGACTATGAAAAGTGATGGCATTCATCATTTACTCATTTTTCCACTTATTTCTGCGTAAACATGTGGGACTCATATTCCCCAGCCACATTCAGAATTCAAGTAGTCTACAAAATACCCAGCAGTAAAAAATGCATTAACCTCAAGAATGTCTGTGAAAGAACTAGCAAAAGAAAATAGATGATAAAATTATATTGCATGTGCCTTTCAGTTTTAGTGCTTACATTACTGGCATGGGACGTGGGTTCTTATGGAGGGAGCATTACAGCCAAGAGAGTTTTCATGAGGGCTGATCAGTCCATGTCATCAATGACTTATAGATAGCGGCTTAACACAAAATAAACACACCTTCAAAAAACATGATTAGCAAAATACTGTTTTCTAAACTCCAAAAACTGAGTAATGTGCCACAGGTGAAACAAAATGGATTTTATGGCCTATTCATGTTGCTAATGAGAAATCATTGATGAAGTCAACTAAGGACTAAGAGGGACTTATGTGCTTAACATTTAATACTTCCATTATTGGAAACATTGATATGTGTTATGAACATTTTTACTATATATCAAGTGTGTAGTCTAAACTATCATAGAATTTAAAGACAACTTGAGTCATCAACCCACTTCCATTTCATTCACTGATTGATTCAAAGTTGGAAGAAACAATTGTTCAAAATAGCTTTCATTAAACAATGAAATGGGGAATGGGAAAGGGTAATTGTTGCCCGTGTATAGATGGAAAAATTCGAATTTGGAAAGTAAAATATTTGTTCACCTACAGTAATGTCGGCTACAAAAATATCTGTATGTATCTATATACAATGCACAGGTAGGATGGTTGTTGCTGCTCATTCAAGTTCTGATAATTTCATTTCTGATTGGAACATAAAGCAATGTCAGCAACTATAAGAACAAGTAAAGAGGTGCTGGGTCTTTGAAGAAAGATGGGAGGCAAAAATAGAATCACTGTTCAGGGTGTTGAGTGAGTGGACACGACATGCTGTGAGAATGACAGGGCTATTGTTACATGTTCAGTAAATGATAAAAGTCTCAAAAGATTTAGTTCGTAATACTGTGAACTTTATCATATATCTGAAGTTAGGAATCAATAGATATGAATTTTGAAAGGGCAAAGCCAGAATTAACTCACCAGGGGATGATTCAGCTTCTCTGCTCAAAACATCTCTTTCTAGTCTCTCAGCTGCTCACTTTTTTTCTAACTACGCTTTATTTTCATATTTTTGAAACATTTAAATATGGCTGTGGTCTTGGACCTTAACAATATCATTTCTAATATTTCACATTAGTGGTATACTTTTCAGTTATCAAAGTTTCAGGAATTGTCATTGTAACTAAAGAAAACTAAATAGTGTCATTTTCATCATAAAAGGCCTCATAAATTATGTCCTGTAGGTAGCTACATAGTATTAGTACTATTAGACATTATTTCTTGTTCTATATTGTTTGTTACTTAAATGTAATTTGTCTAACTTCTGTTAGAATGATAGAAAGAGACTTCATATTACAGGGAGCTTGTAAGTAATTTGGAAAGTCTTTGTATTATAATAATGGGACCATTAGATAAATTTCTTAGAGATATTATTTTTCAAGTGTATGATTGAATGTGATGCTGAATCCTGAGTGGAGGACAAGCAAAAGTAACAGTGATGATAATCAGAAAACTGAATTTGGAATTTGTTAAAGTATCCCTGATGATAAACGGAGCTGTTTTAGATTAAAGATGAATTAACATTAATGATAGGACTTGGAAATAGAGAATGAACTCTGGGATGATAAGAAACATTAAGAACTGGAGAAGTACAAATGGAAATACATACTGCTGAACTTAGCAATAAATAATTATGATTAGTAAATTTATATAAGAAGTTTAGACTGGCCTTGAACTCACTATATAGTTTTGGTTAACTACAAATTCACAGTACTTCTGCACTAGCCACTGTTGTATCAGTATGCTAGACATGCATATGGCTCAGTTTGAGGTAGTGACTTTAATGCATTATTTTCAAAGATTTCATTTTATGTTTGATTGTAAAAGACTTATCAGAACAATTTTCTATGTAGGACAAAAGAATGTTTGAGCTCTCAATGCCACATTTAAGAGATCAGAAGTTATAGTGATCTCATTTACTCCAAATAGGATACATAGTTAAAGAGTCCAAAATCTAACAGAACCACAAGTTGTGGAGGAAGTACTTAAACGTTTTTGGTCTTAACCACTTTGAACCCTCCGGTGAACATGTAGGTATAACAGAAGATGTTTATCTCCATTTACTTTATCGTGTTAATCAGTAACTGTAAATACAAATATCAAAACATGTTGTTGAATGCCTGTATCACAGAGCAAATGTAGAACATTACAGGAAGCTGCAACTGGACACAATTCAGAAAACAACAGATCATGTGGAGCCAGATCCTGAAGAATATATCTATAATACAACGCCTGTACCTCATGCTCCGGGAACTTCTTGGAAGAGGGGAAGGAAAGATTGCAAATCAGAGGATCAGGAAGGCTGCTGCTAGACTGTCTCTCCTAGAATTGCTGCCTAAACAAGACCTGCACAGTTACAGTATTAACAGACATGCTAATACAAAAGGGGGAAAATGTCACTGTGCCAAAATCTATACAAAAATCTACAGGTAAGTAAGAAATGCTAAGGGTGAGTATATCAGTCCTCATCCGTAATAAGCCCTCCTAATTGTTATTCAATGCAAAGTGCTCAACTCAGAAATCATATACACATAAACAACAGAATAGATTCAGAAGGTTGCATTTAAACATTTGTGTACATATACACACAATAGTAATTAAAGAAAAAGAGAAGCTATCAATTTGAGAGAGAGTGAGGTAAAGAAAACACTGAAGGGGTTGAAGAGAAAAGAAAGGGGGAGGTTTTGTGATTACCTTTTAAATATAACATATATACACATATATATGTATATATATATATATATATATATATATAACTCAATTTTGTATATCTCTGAAAGGAGGATTTCACCTTAATGTTACCTTTCAAGTTCATGTTAATACATTTAAAATTATCAATATTTCTTATTATTTTTTGCTACAAATGTTTAGGCTTAATGTTGCATATAAATTTTAATAGCACACCATGAAGAATCCCCTGATTTCATTCTCTGTGCCTTACTTGTTAACATTTCACAAGATATTTGGGTTGGATAAGTTTTGTTTGGTTAAAGCAAGGGTCTCATATAGCCTAGGCTGGCTTAGAATCCACTGTGTATGTATGGAACCATGAAGGCCATAAACTTCCTATCCTCTTCTTTCTACTTCCTAATTCTTGGGGTTACAGATGCCCCCGCAACACTTGCTTTTATTCATTGTTTGGGATGCAACTCAGTGCTTTGCTTCTGGTAGGTGGGAAGTTTTTCCATTGAGTTCAAGTTCCAGCTTTTGGTTATTTTTATATGAGTAATTATAATAAATATTCTGCACCACTAATCATTTTGCTATGCTTAATCCAAGTTAAACTTTCATTTATATCATATTATTAATTTAGATGAGGACAGAACATTTTGGGAAAATTAATTTAATTTAGATCTTTTCAGATCTAAAGATTAATCAGTTGCATTTAGGATGTGTCTCCTCAGATCACCTGGCTTTTGAATATTTGATACCTGTAACTACTGCTAGTAAATGAAAATTCAAACTAGTGAGTGACTATTTGAGATAATTTGCATTCATTTTAATATATTAACACTTCAGAACTAACATTTAATTTTCAGAAAGTAGGCTTACAATGTGAGTGTTGCAACAGGATTGTGGCAGATTGAATTAATTAGCTGGAGCAAAATTTCCCTAGAGCCCTTTCTTTCACACCTTTCTGAGGACAGTTATGCTTTTTTGATTTTCAGTTCCATGGGGATCAAGAGCATGCCTTAACAATTTCTATTCATTTTTCCAACGTAAGAGTTACCAATACACAGTGAATTACATTGAATACATTATTTTTTTAATGATACACAAAGGGTGTTTAAGTGGCATTTAGAATATACCCCTTTGAAAGAATCTTTTTATTTTTACAAAAAGCTAAAAGTCCAGAAACAAAGTATAAAATGATGCTTAATTAAAACTTTATTGTGCCTCTATTAGAAAGTTTCCTTAAATTTTAAATCAAGTTATTTAAGTTTTGAAGAATGTCCTTGGTAAAGAGAGAAGGATGGATAGTCACGATGAGATTGGATATGTCAAAAGGCTGACTTTTGACATATTAATTAAATTAAAATAATTAAATTATGCTGTCAGTACACTTTTAACAAAAATTATTTGCAGAACCGGCATATCATATTGATTGTCTTTTCAAAAAAGCTTAATAATTAGCATATTAGTTTATCTTTTTAAAATTTTAATCAGGTTAGGGGCGTGAACCTGAGAAGTAACATGCTATGCAAGTGTTCAAATATTGACATACCTGCTCTTAAGTTGTTGTGAGTTTTGGATTTATTTATTTACATTGTGAGTGTTTTGCCTGTGTATGTATCATGTGAGTGTCTGAACCAGAGACATCAGAAGAGGATTTTAGATCCCCTAGAATTGGAATTACAGATGGTTGTAAGCCAACATTTTGCATTTTGGCCCTAAGAACTGAATCTGGGTTTTTTTTCCTGTCTTTCTTTTTGAGAACCATAGGTGCCCTCAACAACTGAGCCACCCCACCCGCCCAACCCATAGCATCTCCATTCAATCCCCAAAAAAAAAAAATGTTACTATCCAACTGCTTTCTTATTTGGATGATGATATCTAATATCTCTGGACATTACTGTTCTTCATAGAACATTGCTAGAAAGCCATGAAGAAAACATTGTAAGTCTCTTATTACAGTTTATTTTTATTGAAAAATTTTGTTTTCATACAATGAATTCTAATCATGATTTTTCCATTTCCCAAATCCTCACTGATCCTTCCCATCTCCTTACCCACCTTACTCCACATCATTTCTTTTTCTCTGTTTCTTAAAAAGCAAGAAAAACAGACAAAAATAGCAAATATTACACACATCTCCCCCCAAAAATCACAAAATAAAAACAACCAAGAGACTAATAAAATAAATAAACATACCCCAAAACCCACATAATATAAAAACCTACAGAAATATCATTGAGTTTGTTTTATGTTGGCTATCTTCTGTTGGCATAGTATCTACTCTGAAGAGTATTTAATATACATAGTAAGTCACCATTGAAGAAGACTAATTTTTCCTTTTAAGCAGATTCCAATTGCAGATAGCATCTTACTTAGGGATGGGAAACTATGCCAGTTTTATCCTCTTAATGCTGAAACTCCATCTGGCTTAGACCTGTGCAGGCTTTGTGTAGGACCTGTCCATGCTTCCACAATCTCTGAATTCATATGTGCATGAGTCTTACTGTGTCTGGAGGACACTATTTCCTTGGGATCACTCAACACCTATGGTTCTTTTTGTTGTTTTTTGTTTTTGTTTTTGTTTTTGTTTTTTTCGAGACT
This sequence comes from Peromyscus attwateri, assembly GCA_902168425.1. Lineage (NCBI taxonomy): Eukaryota > Metazoa > Chordata > Mammalia > Rodentia > Cricetidae > Peromyscus > Peromyscus attwateri. The sequence continues at coordinate 8,334 of CABHPP010171031.1, forward strand.
CAGTTTCTCTGTGTAGCTTTGTGCCTTTCCTGGAACTCACTCTATAGCCCAGGCTGGCCTGTAACTCACAGTGATCTGCCTGCCTCTGCCTCCTGAGTGCTGGGATTAAAGGCGAGCACCACCACCCGGTCCATCTCTGGTTCTTAACAATCTTTTTCCTCCTGTTCTTCACAGGCCCCTGTGCCCCGAGGAAAGGGTTTGATGAAACATTCCACTTAGGACTGAGTGTTCCAATATCTTTTTCTTTCCACACATTGTCCATTTATAAGTCTCTGTGTTAGTTCACATCCAAGAAAAAAGCTTATCTAATGTGAGTTTAATGATGCACAATTGGCAGGTATAGGAATAAGTCATTAATCATAAGCTAATACACAAATATTCAATGTCATCTCATAAAAAAGTTAGACCATGCTGCTAACTTGCTTTAAAAAAAAAAAAGAGAGAGAGAAAGAAGATACTGTTCATAGAGAAGAAAGCACTCTTAATGCATGTGCATATAACAGATGACTACTGTGAGACTCCATTCACTTCACAAATGCCCTTTGTTACTTAATTCTAAACTAGCTCTTTCTTCAAATATTTCCCTCATAGTCCAAGTCATCCTTGTTCAACAAAAATCCAAAGAATGCAATTTATCTCTCTAAATTATTTGGATAGTTCAATACTAGGTGTTGTATTGTAATCTTACCACCATCTATTCCAGCAGGATAACAATGTTTTCAGTTCTTTATACCTGGAAGTCAGGGACCTTCAGGCCTGTAGATATGTTCTGACTGCCTTCCTGTTACAGTGTCTTTTGTTTGCACAGAAATTCACATTTTCCATGGTTAACCAAACGAACTGTGTGGAAATCTGAAATGTTCATCTTGCAGTTAGCCATTTTCCTTTCATGTTCAATTCAAGTTCTTCTTAAGCATGTTTTGTATTTTAACTATGTCTCTTTAAATAGATCATAAATCCCATAGCAGCAGGAAAAGGTTACTTCTCTATTTAAATCTGCTATTTTAGTTCAGTTTTGAATAATCCTATTTTAACTACTTTCATTCTTGTATCTGTACAAAATAGGAGAACTTATAGTCATCTTTGAATTCTTTCTCTACCTAAAATATCAGACTAAATATATTTAAATTATTTTGCAGTTTCCATTGGGGAAATTAAATTTTATATATAAAATAATAATACTATTCATTTAGAACCATACAATAACTGTAGAACATACAAACCATACTATAATCTCACTTAAATCAATACATAATAACGGTAACTATATTATTGTTGAAAGATGATGATAAATGAGAATTAAATATGAATAAATGTATTTGAGTACAATATAGCTTCAAAATTAAAGATACAGTTCCAGGACAAGAGACAATTTTATACAGAATTAAAAGGAGACTGAAGGAACATTGAAGACCCTTTGTAAGACATTTGTGTCGTAAATCCTCCCCTGAGCTCTCTATGTGCTTGTTAATGTAGTAGATACACTTTTCTTCCAATAGCTTCATAGGTTGTGTTCTCCTTCTGTGCTGATCTCTGCTAAAATCCCTCTTCATATAAATTATAACATACAACTGAAGTCACCCGTGTCAACTGCAGGTAACAGAAGCTGGGAATGGCCATGAAGTTATAGCTCTCACAGGAGAGTTGAAAGGATTAGCAATGTCACAAAAATATTTTCCAAACCACAGTTTATTGCATGAGACACACCAAGATAGTTTACAGCTCAAAGGCAGCCTCTAACTTACACCAGAATGCTTGCCCTACACATTGTCAGACAAGCCTAGTAAAGGGAAACTGTCCACCAGGAAATGTTGATATCTGTTTAATAATAACATGTTCTCAAATAGAGACATAAGAACCATATCATTTCTTTCTAAACAAGTCATAATTGTCATTCTTTCCTAATAAAATCCAAATCTCTTCTTTGTTCTCAGTATATAACAAAGATCAGCCTAGCTTGAATGTATGTGTTCCAGACTTTAATTTATGTTTTTGTTAAGTTTTTATTTTGTGTTACATTTAACAGTAAGTGAATGAATATTTTGCCTGCATGTATCTATGTGTGCCAGGTATGAGTCTGGTGCTTATGGTCATCAGAAGAGGGCAATAGATTTCTGGAACTGGAGTAAGGTTGGTTGTGAGCCATCCTGTAGCTGATAAGAATAGAATGTGTATCCTCTGTAAGAGCAATATATACTCTTCTCAGTCATCTCTACAGACTTGATTTTATTGGAGTTCATCTAGGTATTGTTCTGAGAGAACAACTCTTAAATTGGATATTTCTTCCATTGCTAATTATTTCTTTAACTTGTTTTATTTCTTGTACCACTTTGAAGTAGTATATACAATAGATAATATTTAAATATTCTAAATCTAACCAAGAATCTTGTAAGCATGAGAAGAAATAGAAGAATAATCAGTCTACTCCTTTACACTCAGAAGCAGCTAGGATATACTCAACATGTAGTAGGCAACAAGCAATTTTAGAGTGTTATTTGAAGAGGTAAAATGTATTTAATTCACAAAGTTTTGTTCATCAATATTGTTTGGCATATTAAAATTCCTTTCTGATTAGGTTTTTAAAGAAAAAATGACACTCAAATTTTCAGGTGTTCAAAATATGAATCTCTCTGAAGTAAAACAGAGTTGACTCTTTTATTGGGCAAATCAAAAATGAAAAATAAATGAGAAATTGTTACTATTCAAAATGACTCAAAGGAATGACAAATAATAAAGAAAAGAAAAGCAAGACCCTAAGGTGGGAGTCAAAACTGAAAGGTCAGACCTAGAGTCAGGTGTTATGCTATAAAATTTAATAATCTCCAGTAAATTAAGCCAAAAGCTGAACTTTTCAGAGAATTCTTTCAAAGATGGATTATTTTCATTATGTTAATTGTGTTTCTTTATTCTATCAGACACAGATTATAAACTATATTATAAGAATATTATGAGCTCTAAAGAGATATTATTTCTGTCGGGCAGTGGTGGCGCACGCCTGTAATCCCAGCACTTGGGAGGCATAGCCAGGCAGATCTCTGTGAGTTTGAGGCCAGCCTGGGCTACCAAGTGAGTTCCAGGAAAGGCGCAAAGTTTGTCTTGAAAAACCAAAAAAAAAAAAAGATATTATTTCTACAAATTGGATGATTTATCACCATTGTAGGTTGGAGCTAACAAATATCAGTTTTAGTTACCACAGTCATATTTTTTATAACTATAAATACCTGTTATTAAATATTTGTCAGTTACTAATTTGGAAAAAGTATATATAACTTTTTAATTATTTTCTTTATAAATATCTAATTGAAAATGTGTTCAGGATCTCTGCTCCAATAATGTATTGTTTACAGCTCATTGATATACCCAAATAAATTTGACTCTCATAATTCCAATCATACAAACAAGACCATTGACAAATACAAAACTAACTGGCTAATGTAACCATAAAAATTAAAACAAGATTCTATATTCTACTAAATCATCTACCAAAATTTTATGAAGAAATAAATACATCAAAATCTTTCTAAATAAATCTAACTAATATATTATCAAAATAAAATTATCACTCATATTTAAGAAAAATTAGTATGTTTTATATATAATTATGTTTGTTTTGATTTATTTTAGTTGATGAGATATATATTGCTAAATAAACAAAAACTTTTTAAAACAGTGCTCATGTGACTATTGTTGGTCTATTGTAGTGTGCTTCAGTAGATAAATATTCTCAAGCTAACCTTGTGAAAATCCATGAAAAGAAGAAAAATGTCTTTAAATGCATTCTGAATATGTAGAAATGGAATATACAATATTAGATAAAATCATAATGAAGCAGTCATGTGCAAGATGATATTGTAATTGGCAGTCATTTTTCTGCAATAAAAATGTGAAATATGTAGATATTGGCTGATCACCCAACCTGGCATAGCAAACCACCAGAAAGGCAAATATAACAGCTTGAGTGATTGTGTTACAGCTAGGGATTAAGATCTCACAAGCATTTCATGTGTTGAAATAGTAATCAAAAGAGAAAGTGTATTTGAAGATGTTTTATCAGAAGAGAGTAGTAAGGATAAATGTCACCACAGAGTGGGACTCTAATCTTATAGGCCTGCTGTATGTCTAAGGAGAGGGAGATATAACCATGGTCTTGACATATATGGAGATGGAAGCCAGCATAAGGACACACAGAGAAAGTATCATCCATTAGTCAGGCTAGGGTACCAATGCGGAGGGTACTGAAGATAAACTGAGTTGTATTTCTAGAAAATGAAGCTGTGGAAAAGCAAAGTCCTACAAAATTAGGAGAAAAATCTACATTACTTTGGTGTGGCAGCCTGAGGAGAAAAGGCGATCATGTGAGCATATAGTTAAAAACTTGAAAGAACTTGAAAGATCTTGACAGTATTTGCTTTGCCCCGGAAATTTTAACTGACTTGATAAGCTATGAAGAAGTTTTGGAAATTAGGCAAAATCTTTTGAAAGACAATGTAAATTCTTAAATTCTCTCATCAAAATGTTTCAGACTTAAACACAAGCTGTAGTTGTAATCCAGATTCAGAAAAAAAATTAGAAGTGTCACTTACTACTAGTATGATTGAGCATTATTTGAGAATATTCCCAAGAGTGGTATCTTGAGGTAAATTGATTCCCAATTTTCTGAGAAACTGACATACTCATCTCCAAAGTGTCTGTACAAGTTTGCACTCCCACCAAAAGTGGAGAAGTATTCCCTCTGCTTCACATCCTCTCCAACATAAGTTGTCTACAAGGACACTTGTTCAACTATGTTTATAGCAGCGTTATTCATAATAGCAAGAACCTGGAAACAACCTAGATGTCCCTCAACCTAAGGATGGATAAAGAAAATGTGGTACATATACACAGTGGAGTATTGCCCAGCAGGAAAAAAAAAAACAATGACATCATGAAATTTGCAGGCAAATGGATGGATCTACAAAATACCAGCCTGAGTGAGATAAGCCAGACTTAGAAAGACATCTCAATCACAAATGGATACTAGATTTAAAGCAGAGGAGAAACACACTACAACCTACAGCTCCAGAGGAGATAGCTAACAAGTAGGACCCTAAGAGGGACTCATGGATCACCCTGGGAAGGGGAAATAGATGAGATATCCTGATTAAATTGAGGTCAGGGGAGGAATAGAGAGTAGGGGATGGGGGAAGAGAACATAAGGGAACAGGATGGTCAAACTGGAACAGGGATAAGTGGGAAAACAATGAAAGAGATACCATGATAGAAGGAGATATCATCAGGATAGGGAGAAACCTAGTGCCAGGAAAGCTCCCAGGAATCCACAAGGATGACCACAGCTTAGACTACTACCAATAGTGGAGAGGGTGTCTGAACTGTCCTACCCTGGTAATTAGATTGGTGAATACCCTAACTATCATTATAGAGTGAGCATTCAGTAACCATTGGAAGCAGATGCAGAGATCCACAGCCAAACTCCAGAAGTCCAATCGAAGAGAGGGAAGAGGGATTCTATAGGAAAGGGGCATCAAGATCATGATGGGGAAACCCACAGAAACAACCAAACCAAACTAGTGGAAAGTCATGAACTTTGGACCAACAGCTGTAGAGCTTGCATGGGACTGGACTAGGTCCTCTGCATAAGCAAGACAGTTGTGTAGCTTGATCTGTTTAAGGTGCACCTGGATATATCCCTTGTGCATGAGCTGGCTTTTTGGAGCCCATTGCCTATGGTGGGATACCTTGCACATTTTGATGCAGGGGCGGTGGCTAGGACCTGCCTCAACTGAATGTACCAGGCTTTGCTGATTCCCCATGGGAGGCCTTACTGTTTTGGAGGAGAGGATGGGGGTCGGTTGGGTGGGAAGGGTGGAGGGGAGCAGGTTGAGGGATGAGGAGTATATGTGTTTGGTATGAAAAATGAATGAAATTTTTCTTGAGAAAAAAAGAAATGTCACATACAAAGAGTATAGTCCTTGATTAATCAGAAATACATGGCCTCTACAACTGTCTATCAACAAAGAATATCCCCATTTATGGAGAAAAAGCTTACTAATGGATGACTTGAACAAACTATACTTTTACACTTACATAACTCATGTTTCATAACAGTGAAGCCATTTTGGAGTCATAAAAATCATGTATTTTATAAAGAACTAAGGTAGCTCATGTTTCACTTCTTTTTTTAAGGATTTTTTTTGTGTGTGTTTATTTAGCTTTGTAAAATTGACAATTCAACATCTACTCCAAACTATCCTATATGCTTTTTTTAAGGAACAATTCTTTTTATTAAGAAGTTTTATTAAAATTTATTAAATTTTATTTTATTTTATAATTTAATTTAATTTTACATATCAGCCATGGATTCCCTTGTCCTCCTTCCTCCCCTCAACCCTCCCCCAGCCCACCCCCCATTCCCATCTCCTCCAGGGCAAAGACTCCCCTGGGGATTCAGCTAAACCTGGTAGATTCAGTCCAGACAGGTCTAGTTCCCTCCTCCCAGGCTGAGCAAAGTGTTCCTGTATAAGCCCCAGGTTCCAAACAGCCAGCTCATGCCCTGAGGACAGGTCCCGGTCCCACTGCCTGGGTGGCTCCCAAACAGTTCAAGCTAATCAACTGTCTCACTTATCCAGAGGGCCTGATCCATTTGGGGGCTCCTCAGCTATTGGTTCATAGTTCATGTGTTTCCATTTGCTTAGCTATTTGTCCCTGTGTTTTTTTTTTTTTTTTTTAAATCTTGGTCTCAAAAATTCTCACTCATATAAACCCTCCTCTTTCTTGCCAATTGGATTCCTGGAGCTCCTCCTGGGGCCTGGCCATGGATCTCTGCATCCGGTTCCCTCAGTCATTGGATGAGATTTCTAGCACTACAATTAGGGTGTTTGGCCATCCTATCACCAGAGTAGGTCAGTTCAGGCTTTCTCTCGACCATTGCCAGTAGTCTATTATGGAGGTATCTTTGTGGGTTTCTGTGGACCTCTCTAGCACTTTGCTTCTTCCTATTCCTTACACCTGTCAGAATGGCTAAGATCAAAAACACTGAAGACAGCTTATGCTGGAGAGGATGTGGAGCAAGGTGAACTCTCCTCCACTGCTGGTAGGAATGCAAGTTTGTACAACCACTTTGGAAATCAATATGGCGCTTTCTTAGAAAATTGGGAATCAATCTCCTCCAAGACTCAGTTATTAAGAAATTTTTATGTGGCAAACACCCTAACTGTCATGATAGAACTCTCATCCAGTGGCTGATGGAAGCAGATGCAGAGATTCACGACCAAGACCCAGGTGGAGCTCCAGCAGTCCAACTGATGAGAGAGAGGAGAGATTACATGAGCAAGAGATAGTGAGACCATGATTGGAAAAAGCACAGGGACAAATAGCCAAACTAGTGGAAACACATGAACTGTGAACCAATAGCTGATGAGCTCCCATGGAACTGGACCAGGCCCTCTGGATAAGTGAGACAGTTGACTAGCTTGAACTGGGACCTGTCCTTGGTGCATGAGCTGGGACCTGTCCTTGGTGCATGAGCTGGGACCTGTCCTTGGTGCATGAGCTGGTCTTTTGGAACCTAGAACCTATGATGAGACACATTGCTCAGCCTCAGTGTAAGGAGGAGGGGACTGGACCTACCTCAAATGAATCTACCAGGCTGGGCTGACTCCCCAGGGGACACCTTGCTTTAGAGGATGAGGTAATGGGGGGTGGATTGGGGGGAAGGCTGGGGGGTGGGAGGAGGGAGGACAAGGGAATCCATGGCTGATATTTAAAATTAAATTAATTATAAAATAAAATTTTAAAAAAAATATTCATTTTACATACCAATCATAGATTCCCCCTCTTCCTTCTTCCTGCCCCTTCAGCCTTCTTAATGTGCCACTTCTTGAAGCAGCTTTTCCTACACATACTCACATATCTGAGAAACAAGAATGAGTTTCCAAACTAAATCTGATGTATCGTAGCAGTAGGTGAAGATGGACACTTACCAGTGATTTTCTTCCGCACCACATTAGTAATTTACACAGAGAAGTCCTGAAGAGTAAGATGGAATGTGTTTTAAAATTCTGAAAGCAAAAGAATTTCTCAGGTACTGATTAAGAATGTGAATAGAATGATTAAATTACGATTAAGGCTCAGAACATAATGATGGAGACAAACATGTATGTTAAATATGTAGAGAAAAGTGAAGATAGACTCAAGGATTGCACACATAACAGACACACACACACACACACATACACATGCATACACACACACGTTTTTGAGGAGACAAAAAATATTAGACTATAACAGGATTTTTCCTCTCAGACATTATATTTTCCCTGAAATATCAGCAAAAAAAAATGTTTTGTTTAAATTTGTCTTTGAGAAGAGTTTTAAAACTGTTCAAACGTAATTTAGATCTTACTACTGAAGCATAATTTTAGTAAACAATCAGAGAAAGACACCAACTCTAAATGACCAACAATCAATAATTTGTGATTTTCCTCTAATTAGTATTTAATCTTTTATCCATTCATGTGATTTAATTATAAATGTTTAATCCAGCAAAATGTCATTTGTCATAATCATTCAGTTAAAATCAATAGGATTCCCTAATAGGTATTGATTGGCAAAAACTGTTTTATCCTTATATGATGAAAGATTTATGAAACAAACAAAAGTCATTAAATTCTGACTATAAATGACAACAAATTTTCTTAAACTTATTATTTATTATTTGTGCTAGCCTCCTAATTAGTAAAGATATATTCACTAGATAATAATGTAGTTTTTCATTTCTCTTCATAAATATTTAATTAATAAATATACTATTTTATTAAGAACTGCATTCAAAAAACTTGAAAAGTTAACTACATTTGAATGTATTTGAAAAAAATGTAAGTCTAAAATTTTCAAAATTGATTATTGTGGGAAGTCTTTATTAGGTTGTTTCACATTATAAACTCAAAGAATCAGAATACTGACATTGAAAAATAATTATATTTTCAATGATTTCTTCAACAATGAAATGGACCTATAATATGTGAAGTAGAAATATCTTTTATGGCTGGGCGGTGGTGGTGCACGCCTTTAATCCCAGCACTCAGGAGGTAGAGGCAGGTGGATCTTTGTGAGTTCAAGCCAGCCTGGGCTACCAAGTGAGTTCCAGGAAAGGCTCAAAGCTACACAGAGAAACCCTGTCCCGAAAAAAAAAAAAAAAAAAAAAAAAAAAAAAAACAAGAAATATATTTTACATATTTATCAACAAAAATGGAATTATAAAATCATTTAAATTGTTTAAAATTTTAATTAAAATATAATTACATTGTTTCCTATAGTGTGAATCCTAGTTGGTCTTAATAATAAAAATCTGGAGTCAGACATCAGATTAAATGCTGAAAGATCAGAGAGACAAAGGAGCAAGCCACAGCCACATTTTACCTCGCCAACTCCTCAGCCTGAAAGGAGCTGAGCTCCTGTCTCCCCCTGCCATAAATTCCTCTCTTTACCCAGCCATATCCCTTCCTGTCTCCCTCTTCCTAGTAATGGGATTAAAGGCCTGGGTCTCCCAATTACAGGGATCAAAGGCATGAGATCGGTGTGTTCCACCACTGCCTGGCTCATATGGTTAACGAGTGGCTAGCTCTGCACTCTGATCTCAGGCCAGCTTTATTTGAAAGAGTACAAACAAAATATCATCAGTTTCCCCCTTTCTTTTTCCTTTCTCTAACTCCTCCTACACCCTATCTTCTTCCTAGCTCTTTTGTGGTGTGTATTTTCGCGCGCGCGCGCGTGTGTGTGTGTGTGTGTGTGTGTGTGTGTGTGTGTGCGCGTGTAGATATAAGAATAAAAATTATACCTGCTGAGACCATTTGTTGTTAGTTTATGAATATGACCTCAGGGCTGACAATGTGGTAGTGGATAAACAATTAAATTATCATCCCTGGAGAAAACTATGTCTCTCACTCTCAGCTTGCCTTAGTTGCCTATAGTTCTTATAATATCTTCACCCCCTCTACCACAATGTACCTGAGGCCCAGGAATTATGTGCAGATATATCCATAGGGGATGGGAATCCTAATATCTGGTTTTCTAAATTGTGGCCAGTAAAGATTTTCTATAATGGCCTCAGTCATTTGCAAACAGGAGGGTTTCTGTTGTTCTCTTGGTTTGTTTGTTTGTTTTATTTGCCCATTTTATTGAAAAATATTTTTCATACAATATATTTGATAAAACATGTCCTATTTCCCAACTATACACAGATACTAGTCATATCCCTACCCATTAAGCCACCCCACACACTTTATTCTCTTTCACTTAATAAAAACAAATGAACAAATAAAATTTTTAAAATACAGAAACACACATACACAAATACACAAACCTCCACAAAATTTGAAACAAAAATATGTAAGCAAAAGACCAATAAGACATAAATGTCCAAATAAAGCAATTATGAAAGAGAATATCTACTAAGAATGGCCCTTACTTTTGAAGTGGTATGAGACCTACACCTACTCGGGGACAGTAGTTGCTTGTCTACGATTCATAACTTCACTAGCCTTGCATAGTGGCTAGGATTCCAATAGTAAGCATGATTTTCCTCCTGTTCATTGTACTTTAAGTTGAATTAGAGAGATATTGGCTATTGTCAGGATACAAACCCTGCTGTTGTATCATTGGGGATACCGTAATAAACAGTCACTGTTGTAGTTTATAGGCATTCCAGCTGCATCAGATCATTGATTGCTTCCCTCCCATGGCAATTTGCATAGCACCTTATGGTACTATAAATTCTAGTCCTTAGGAAAGATTGTTTTACTATAGATACAGCTCAATCATCTGTGTCCTGTATCTGAAGTGTGTGATGTCTTCTGAGCAGCTACCATGGCTTATAGAAACTTTAATACTGAGAATGTTAGATGCAAATTTTTATATAAACTTAAGAACACTATTAATAATATAAAATATATATGTTTTAAATGAAATGTTTAATATCAAGAAGTTTGATATTTTCAAGTACATTGGAGTTGAAATTTTAATATTTCATATTTCAGAAATGATAGCAATTAATAGGAAATAACCCAAATAGTCACTAGCACAGTGTCATACAAAGAAAAATGTGCATACATTTATAGGCATATGTAAAATAATCCATGGATATTAATAAGTATAATTTTCTATCATTTATTTTATCATACATCACTGAGTTAAAATATTTGTTTGAAATTCATTATTAAGTGCAAAGTTAATATACTAAGATTTTAGATTAGAGTTTCCTACAGATGTCTTATATACTTCAAGGAAGTTACCACTTTGGAATAGCATTATATGTATTGTATTGTATGCAGAGATGTTAACAGTGTTGCATCTTAGGGATATCTTGCATTGTATGTAATTTTTGCCCATAGTCCAGTTGGTTGCTGCTCTCCCTTTGTAGCTTTCATGACATCTTTTGATAATCATGAAGTCTAGTTCTCATTTGACCAAACAAGCATAATTCCTAACTGCATTCTAAATATTTATAGATTTATATATTGTAGAGATATATTGCCAACCAAATAAATACATTTGAAAATAATAGAAGAATCTTTTACACTCAGTTGCTAATTAGTTGACCAAAGAAACCTATTAAAATTGTGATAAAGATACTCAGATATATGGGGTATATGGTTTGGGAGATGTCTTGACAGTTAAGATCACTTACTGCCCTTGAAGAAGACTGGAGTTTAGTTCCCAACACCCAAATCAGGTATCTCACAACTGCCTGTGACTCCAATTCCAGGGATTCTGGTTTCCACAGACACGTTCATAAACCTGGTACACACACACACACACACACACACACACACACACACAAAATAATAATAAATGATTCTTTTTTGAAACAATGTCCAAAAACACATTGTTTAAAGCAAAGCACTGGAAAGAAGACTTACTGATTCACTGATGCTAAATCATATGTAGAAGCCATGTACTTATTAGTGTGGTATCTAATAATGACTTGGATAAATATTAATATTTCCTAAAAATCAGAAGTCATTGTTAATTTATATAAGTTCAGTTTGTATTATGTAAATTCATAAGGAATATGTTAAAATTTCAGGCCTCCAAGCCAGAAATTGTTCATGAATTATATTTTCACATAAAAAATGTGCGTTCATAATTTTTCCATTTATTGCAAAGAATAATTTTTCATAAGAATAAATTGCTCATCAAATGTCTTCGCCTTGAGTGTCATTGGCTAGAACTCAGTTGTAGGGTCACTTTTAGGGAGAAGTTATGAGAGAATATAAAATTTTAAAAATTTAGCCCAATCACAGCCAATTTTCAATTTTCATTTTGAGGAACCCTTGTTCCTCAAACATATTTAAATCTGATAGAAATAGTATTTGTAAAATGGGTGGGCTTCTAACTTTTTTTTTTGTAATGAACTGATCTCAGGCACCAATTTGATACTAGGAGTTATGTATCATAATTATCAATTTGATAAATACATTTTATTATTTAAATAGATGATATGCCTTAAATTTATGTGAAGAATCCATTGAAATTTTGGAGACTAAAAGGAAAGAAAATAAAAATATAATATATTCTCACTATGTCATACATTGTAAATATTTATATGTTAATTTTTATATTTCATATAATAAGATAATAAGTGTTCACTAAAGTTATTATTAAGGATGATAGAGTGAAATGTTGATGAGGGTATCATTTAATCATGGTTTTTCACATACAATTATTTGTTTTGATTATTATATTAATTTTTATAAGGATTTTCAGGATGGATATCATTAGAAAATGCTCATGGTAACCTGTCCAGTAAATGTGGCTCAGTCTAATTTCTTTTTATACCCCATTGACTATCATTTACAAAACCCATCGACTACAGATGAATTAAAAGGGCAGAATTCAGAAATGAAAATTGGCTTCCAATTGTAAATTATGTGATCATATGATATAATTTCAAATTATAATGCTTGAAAGAATATTAATCTCAGTTTATCTAAAATTAGGTATGTGAATCAATCAATTGATGTGTCATTCTCTGACATATGGACTAAAGGATAAAATGTAGAATGTTGGTTATTTGCTTCCCCTACTGCATTTCTATCAATATGCCAGGACCCCTGACTCAGAACTAAGTACTTGTCATACAGTACAGGCGTGAGCAGCGTTACCTCAGTACATCCGGGCCTCTTTCTAAAACTCATGCCTACCCAAGAACTTCCACTCACTGATTGGTGTTTAGCTTACCGTTGGTTCTTGTGGTTTATTTGTCTGTGATTGGTTTTCTTCTTTTGAGGGAGAGCACTTTAGCTCATGAACTTTCTCCTCCAGACTTATTCTAAGCTATTTACATCTAGAGGTGCTTTGCAAGTCAAGTTATTCTATTACTTACTGTGACTAATTTATTCAATCTTCTAAATTCCTATCATGCTGTTTTGACTGAGGAACTATTGAGGCTTTTAAATATTTTCTATCCTTTAAAACCTGAATATATCTGTTTCCTTCTCATTTTATTCTTTCTTTTCTAATTTGTCATTTACAATGAAAAAACATCATATTTTATATATATATATATATATATATATATATATATACTAGTGATTTTGCAATATCTATATTCTAGTTCCTGATAAATTTTGTACCCTTGGTGTTAAATTTGCAAATAATCAGTTGCTACTTTTATGATACTACACTTTGCAAATACATATGGAAATCACAAGACAAGCCATAGAACTTACTCAGGATTAGGTGAAGGTTTTAAAATGATATTCATAAGTGATTGTGTTAAAATTTTCTTCTAGGGGAAACCCAAATTATAACATTCATTTTCCAGTTATATCTTGCACTCCCATGCATGACGGTATAAAATTGTTCAAATAGGATTGGTTTTATATGTGATCCAGTTTTGCTCCATTGAAGACATGTTGAATATAAAATATTAGGTAGTAAAAATAGTAAAGTATTGAATTTATCATGTTTGCTAGTATTGAGTGGGAGTCTATATTGGATAGATGTAGAGGAAATATGACATTGATTCATTCAAATAGTACCCGAATCAAAAATTACAGTGGCTAAAAAGTGTGGAGAAAATAAAATAGGTGAGTTTATTTTTAATCTATGTTCATATTAAATTAACTATAAATATTTAAACATTAAAGATCAATATAATTTGACCAACTTTGGCATGGATATTATACTATTTAACATATTTTTCTTTTATTAAATATTTAATCTATCACAAGTTCTTCATTACTAAAATTATGTATCTGAAAATGGTATGAATTTCAAGTCATCTAAGATAGTTGTTCATTTCCCAAACGAGGCCATTAAAGTCAATTAGTTTACTCTCACATAATTACTCTACTACATGTCACAAAACCTAGATACTGTCACTGTCATTTCTAAAATTAGATGCCTTCTATTCAATGTCTTGAAGAATAGCTTATTGTAAAATAACTGGGACATGGTATATTTTTGACTGATTTACATTATAGGAAGAATGATAGTATTTTAATTAAGGCCAATTTACAATATTAATCCCACAATTAAAAAAAACAGGATGAACATTTTAAAATATAGCATCTTTACTGTAGTTCTCAGATTTTCTCCAAGATGTTTCTTTATGCAGTGAATGGTGGTTAATATAGAAACTCACAAGTGATTGAAATGTAGAGGAAAAATGCCAGTAGAATGTTTGTGTGGGTGGGTATACATGTTTAGTCAGATGCCTCTGCACTTGGCATGGCTTCTTTGAGATAGGATCTTTACCTAATTTTACCAATTATGCTAGAGTTACTGGTTTGGATGCCTCAGGGGTCACCTCATCTCTGTCCCTTTAGCATTGGAATTTCAAGCATGTAAAACCATATTCTATATTTCTATGTGGGTTCTATTGATCAACTTCAGGTGCTCATACTCATAACTCATAGAAAATTCTCCAGCCCCAAAGTTTTCCATAATTACATAAAAATAAAATGTAATCAAATTATACCTGATAATATATCTATCCAAATTTCATGTAGTAAATGAAAAATGCTTTCATACTTCATTTAATGATAGGTATAGATTCTTATTTTTTTCTGAAATGATTTCTCTGTGCAAATAACATAGAATGTACCTACAGAACCCTAGTTAATGAAACCTACCATAAACCAAAGCTGTGTTAAAAACTTTTATAATCCTAGGGAACAACAGTGTACAGTCCATTGGTAAGTGAAACATCATTATGTAACCCATCCTGTAGTCGCATTGCAAAAAATACTACATTCTGATCAAATGAGCCATGAAGGATGAAAGTCACCAATTTTTTTTTTTAAAGAAGTAAATGTGATAGGTGATTTCAAATTTTTGACTTTGTAGATCATACACAATGCTTTGCCCAAATTTAAGGAAAACTCTCAAGAGAAGCTCAAGGAAGAAGAGTAAGAGGGATCAGAATCTGCATCCCTGTGGAGTAAATCAGTGCATGAGAAGGGCTATTGAACAAAAGCCAAGTTTTCAACAGTGTAATGACACCCACAAGAAATCAAATATCACCTCAGTAGGGTCACACTCAGGGCATTATACATCCTGATTTCTCACCTTTCATATACTCTGAATTTTAGTTTGTGGTTATGAATGGTAAAAGTCAAACAGAAATTCAAGAACAAAGATTCAGTATGTGAACTATGTAGAGGTGAGCTTCTGGGTTAAACAATGCAGAGACGCAATTGGGAAGAAAGACGCCTAATCTTTTGAAAAAAGGCCAGTCCCTCAATGATAAAACTAAATTTTAAGGTTAATCTGCTGTGGGTACTGCTCTGTGTAAATAAAGTGCTGATTGGCCAGTAGCCAGGCAGGAAGTATAGGTGGGACAAGCAGAGAAGAGAATTCTCGGAAGTGGAAGGCTGAGGCAGAGAGACGCTGCCAGCCTGCCTGCTGCTGCCATGAGAAGATGTTAAGATACCGGTAAGCCACGAGCCATGTGGCAACTTACAGATTAATAGAAATGGGTTAATTTAATATATAAGAACTGGATAACAAGAAGCCTGCTGCAGCCATACAGTTTGTAAGCAATATAAGTCTCTGTGTGTTTACTCGGTTGGGTCTGAGCGGCTGTGGGACTGGCGGGTGAGCAAGATTTGTCCTGACCGCGGGCCAGGCAGGACTGAAGAAAACTCCAGCTACAGTAATCTCTTCCTAAATATTTTAAATATTCATAGAATTTTCATTACGAAAAACTTCTGTTTCATTATAATATATACAAAAATTATAGGAAAGGATTTAAATCTCTGAATTGTTAACAAGATGAAATCAGAGTGTAGAATGCTATCACCTACACTACATACAAAAAATATTCTGTGAAGCTATATCAAAAAATATTTTGGTATAGTTTGAAGCACATGCAACATACTACAATATCATAAAAGAAGACAGAAAAGCAATTGTAAAGAAACACACACACATTATATATAATTAAATTTGAATGCCTAATATGTATAAAGCTGATGTCTTTGAAAAATTCCTAGGGGAAAAAGTCACAGAAGTTACAAAATTTAAAAGTCATTCCAATAAACGTGTTTGCTGCTGAATTATCAGAAAGCACAATGGTATTACTTTATGTTAATTAGATATTAATCCAGACCATGTATGAAGCATAGGACTTTTCGTGAACTGTTGCAAAGGTGAGATTATAGAATAAGTAAGTTCCCAGATAGTTCAGGAAAGATAGATAATGTCAATAAATGGAAGACCAAGTATTGCATAGGGCATCACTGAACATTGCCCTTCAGAAAAATCTGTAAGAAAAATAAAGTACCATTTTTCAGGACTTAAAAGACTTGGTGACAAGACCATGTGGCACATGATCACATTGTGTTTGTATTCAGGAATCTGACGGCAGCTTCCGCTCTCCTCATGTTCACCTTCAAAATCTGGCAAATGGAAAGATGCTCCCTTTCTGGTTCCTGCAGCTGAGATCAAGACAATTGGGGCTCTCTTAAGACTGACACAATGGCTTACAAAGAAAATTCGGCAAGTAGAGGAAACTTCGGAGCAGCCACGGAGGAGGCACCAAAGCGACTGCAATTCCTTCTCATTCAGGAGAATCGCTGTAGCAGATGTGGATGCTGACACTTTGGCTTTACTTCAGGAGACTCTATTTCAGCATGGCAGATTTAGAGGACACTTAAATGACCTCCACCTGCAGTCACTCCACCTGCAGGGGAAGAAAAGAACTTGTCTATGGAGACATAGCCCCTTTTGGAAAATCAACAGAGGACACCCCACCTTTCAGTTCACACCAAACCCCTGCTAACAACTTAAAGCAATCACTAGGATCAGTCTTCTGTTGATGTTAGAGAGGTGAGATATGATCTCGGAGAAGGTATTCCACATAGAAGACTTAAAGATGGATCAGATAAAACATCATGGAAAACTGACCAACAAGATACCCCAGTATACAATACAAAAATCCACTAGAAATGTTTAAAGTAAGAAGTATTTGGCAGTTGTTCTAACAATATTAAAATGCTACTCACTGAGCTGGAGTGAAGGGTCTAATGTAACACTTGATGCTCTTCTAGAGGACAGGAGCTAGATTCTGAGTACCTATGCTAGGCAGTTCACAGCTACCTATAATTTCAGTGCCAAGAGATCTAAGGTCTTTGCTGGCCTCTTTGGACATCTATAGTCACCCCCACTTGCCCACTAAACACAAACACATACACATAAACAAAAATAAGTCTTTAAAGAAAAACACTACTCATATTCTTATTGTAATCCCACTCTACTAATTGCAATTATTAATAGCCTGATTAAAAAATTGTCCCTGGAAATGACCTAATTAAAAAAAAATCAAATTAGTCCACAGTGTGGTAGTGTTGAGAGATTCAAACCAATGAAAGAGCTCAGTCAAGGGGACAGAGCTTTCTGGATTGGTTACTGTCTCTCTTGCAAGAATGAGTGCCTCTTCATGCAAAGTACACTAGATTAATTACTGTAAATGCAGGTCATTTTGAATGATAGTATCTCCTGTTCTTTGAATGTCCCTATTACTCCTTCCACTTATTGCATTTAGTTGAATCAACACATAATCCTCATTCAAAATAAAGCAGATATTGGAGAAATACTCCTAGGTCTCCTAGCCTCCAGAAAAAAATGAATGGCTTAAACTTTAAAAAGTAAATGATTAGGCTGGGACATGAATCAATGCATAAAATGCTTGCAGCACAGCCATAGAAATATGAGTTTCATTCCAAACACCGACATAATAAACTGATGTAACTTCTTGCTCTTCTCATTCCTCCACTGAGGATTGAGATCAAAGAGAATATCTGGTGCTTTCTGCACAGTCTAGCTGTTTCAGTGATTTCTGGTCACCTTGAAAAATCTTTTCTCAAAGCTATGGTGAAGAGTGATCTAGAAAAACACCCAACTTTGACCTCTGGCCTCCACATGTATCCACATGCTTTACACACACATCCACTTATACACATAAGTACACATACACTCACTCATATATACACACAAATAAAGATACCCTTCTCGGGTATTCTTTTACACCAACAGAAAATAAACTAAATCAATGAAGATTTTTATGTGAGCTATTGCATTATTACAATGTCATTCATATTTGTGGCCAAGTTCAAAGATCAGTATTAATCAATAATAATACTGTTTTATCTTTAAAATATAAATTAAAAGAAAATGAATTTCAGAGATAAAGACAAAGTATATTTATAACTTAGTTATTTTCCATCGAATGAACAAATATAAAACAAACTAAAACAAATGCTCACTACAGACATATATCGATAAAGGATGCAAACCTATTTTATTCAAAATCATATACTAAAGGCCCATGTCTTCCTTACTGGATGATAACGGATGAATATAAAAAGCACTCCTTTTTATTTGAGATGCAACATCCTCAAAAGATAGATTTGTAAATTCAAATTGTTTGTAAGTTTAAAACTGAAAAAAGATGTTACAGTAAGTCTATTAGCAAGGAGATAGTCTGTATGGGGTGCTGAGCATGCCCACTGAAAAGAAATGTTCTTGAATTTCATATAAATGGTCAGAGCTTAGCAGCAATAAAAGTTGTTTGATTCATTTATATCGTCTCTCAGTGATGGAAGATAGTGACTCAAGATTGTGGGTTTTTTAAACAAAAATTCAAAAAAAATAAATCTTATATCTTTTTAACAACATGAAATTTCTGAAAGCTAAAATGTTTAATGTTTTATATTTCTAAAGATAAAATACATAATAGTGGCAGCCTATACTGTAGAAATATTTTTGCATCCAATAAATGAATGATTATAGTATTTGATTATATACAAGATTGCTACATAAAAATTATAAAATATAACTAATGGCTATTGTTATAATTATTGCTTACATTTATCCCTGTAGTCATGAACTTTATATACTCTTTATAAACATCCTTGAATCTGGATATATGTACAAAAGAGAGAAGTAAGGTTTATTTTTTATGAAACTGATCAGTTTGAAAAGATTGTTAATGACCTTGATGTAGTATTTTAAAGAATGAATCTGATAACCACAATTAGCTTTCTAAATCACTAGATGGTTATGATCATAATCTGGGTGATGTCACTGAAATAGTACCCAGGGGACTTCTTCCTATTGCAAGAACTCACATGGCTGGATTTTGAAGGAGACATATTTTCCCTCTAATTAGTTTCTACAGTATGTTTAGATTCTATAGTATACACTTCCTGCAGTCCACATTGAATAGATATAGCCATTGACTCTCAATCTGCCCTATACTGCCACTTCTGAAACAGGTTAGTTTCACAGGAACGTGTTTAACTATCTCCAGTAGCATATGTTCTTAACAGCAAGCTCCAAACAACATAGTTTCCAAATTTCAGCCAGCAAGAACCATAACTCCTTTGTCATTTAGTAAGATACTATTCTAACTCCCCAGCAATTTCCACATCTAACCTTTGTCTTGTGTTCTTTCAAGTTACTTTTGTTTTATTAGTCTAATACCATCTTAGAGTTAATAATTCTTTACATTGGCATTGCCTGGTTTGAACTATTATGTGGTTTCTTTCCCTTGACTAAATAGTAACTGATACACAATCCAAAGTCATCTATCTTAAAAGCATTATTAAGACTCTTAATTTTACATTTCCTGATATAATGGCAAGCCAAGTCTTATATCTTTTCAGCCAAGACACATTTAGCCATGGATCAATACTCTGGAGATTTACTACTGCTTTAGAACTCAAAAGTATTTAACAAGGACTTGCAAAATGACTCTAAGACATTTACTTTTATCTTATGTTTTCCGGAAAACCAATTCTTTAGTATTATGTCATCAATCCCAATTGCTGTACAGTGAAGAAAGAAAGTCTGTGCCTGCGGACATATTGAATGTATTGTTTTTGTATTTTCATGAGGTAAGTTATTTCAAAATCAGGTTTGATTTAATCAAATAACACCTTGTTAAACTTACTACTGAAAGCCAAAAGACTTAAACTGTAGGTACCATGATAGTTATCAACAGAGACAAACTTTTGGTTTAATAAGAAGGAGTGTCAGACAAGTTTGTCATATATTCAGAGTGTCAATGTTACTCTTTTATTGCATGTTGAGGATGATAGGGAAATGAAGCTTATTATTAAATGTTTATAGTTTTCAAAATTTTCTACTTAAATATTGGGTTACATGACTCATGATGTAGTGAGTAAAAAAATAGCTTGCAACCACTAGAGCCTGTTTAAACCTTAGAACCCACATTAAAAAAAAAAAAAACTGAAGAAAAAGAAGATACAAGAACTCAGAAAGTATAGTCAACAGATCTCTTTGAGTTCAAAGCCAGGCTCTTAAACACAATGAGTTCCAGGCTAACTAGTGCTACAGAGTGAGAACCTATGGGAAAAACAATCTGTATTGTGGCATTGGCTAACTCTGTTTAGAAACAAAACTAGGCAGAATTCTGGGGCTCACTAAACTGCCAGCCTAGTCTATGTGGTGAGGTTCAAGCCAGTAAGAGACTCTGTCTCAATCACAAGATGAAACAATAGTGGAGGTAGTCATTTCACCTGCACACACACACACACACACACACACACACACACACACACACACACACTCACACCTTCATACATACAATATGTACACACACACACACACACACACACACACACACACACACACACCACAGTCACACCTTCATACATTCAATATGTACACAGACACACACACACACACACACACACACACACACACACACA
The DNA here is from genome assembly GCA_902168425.1 of Peromyscus attwateri. Lineage (NCBI taxonomy): Eukaryota > Metazoa > Chordata > Mammalia > Rodentia > Cricetidae > Peromyscus > Peromyscus attwateri. The sequence continues at coordinate 29,570 of CABHPP010171031.1, forward strand.
CGCATATCTAGATAAACCATTAGACAGACATGTTGGAATTCTTTTTCTTGTTAAACAAACACAGTGAAAAATATTTTCAGTTTCACTGGTAGTACTTTGATAAAGAATGGCTTCAATATACCATAAGAATTAGCAAACAAAGTCAAAGTCTTAAGAGAAGTAAATCTATCTAGAGACACTCTCTTAGGAGATGGTGGATGCCAAGGCTGGAATTGCTGTGCATGCTCTATGCTTGCATGTTAGCCAGATCATATTTATGGTAGATAAGCTGCATAACAGAGATAGTCAACACTGTTACTAAAATATGTCATTGATATTGAAAATGTAACATGATATTTTGATAGTTTCCAATTGAGCTTTCACCAATATATAGGAAAATACATGTTTTCCATTATTCATTCTGTATTTAAAAAACTAACCAGCTACTTTTTATAACAGCTTTCTTCCATGTCCACAGTGACTTGAATTCTTGGCATATTTCAGAGGGCAGAAATATATTAATGAGGTGATTTATTTGCCTCAGTTAAAAAGACATTTCCTTAACTGTCCATTAGATATCTATTCTTCAGAATTTAGTTATTAGATGACTAATAATCCCTAAGTTATGGACTATCTACTGCTCAGATGAAGGCCAACCAGAACAGTGCAGGCAGCACCAGTCATAGGAAGAGAGAAACCCTGCTAGAGCAAAGGCCATGATAGCTGCCAGAAATCCAGCCCCCAAATCTGAAAGTGATTCCCTGGTGGACCAGAGGTGATGTCTGCCACTGAAATACAAGCCACAATGAACAGAAGACCACAGAGGAAACAGAAACCAAGGGACACAACAACAAAACATCAAACTCAGAAATTAGCACCTAGACCTATGCTCATCCCAAATCTGGATGCACCACTCAAAGAACACAGTCAACAACAGTCAAGGCAATATGGAACAACCAGAGTCCAGCTATCTTCCTACAGCAAACTCTGAATATACCAACACTACTGACATATAAGAAAATGACCTTAAAACAGATTTTATGAAGATTATACAAGAGCTTAAGGAGGTAATGAATAATTTCTGTAAGAAATTCAAGACTGGGATGAAATGAATAAATCCCTTAAAGACAGCCAAGAAAATTAAAAAAAAAAAAAACAAGTGAAATAAATGAAAAAAACAAAGTCAAGACATGAAAATAGAAATAGAAAGCAATAAAAAAATAGAAAAGGAAAAAAACCAACAAAAACAAAAATAATGAGAGAAGCCTGGAGGTGGAAAATCTAGGTAAATAAACAGGAACTACAGACTCAAGCATCACCAAGAGAATAGACGTGATGGTACAAAAGAATCTCAAGCATTAAAGATACAATTGGTCAAAGAAAATGTTAACCCAAAAAAGATCCTGGCACCAAAAATCCGGGAAATCTAAGATACTATGAAAAGACCAAACCTAAGAATAATAAGAATAGAAGAAGGAGAAGATTCCCAGATCAAAAGCCCAGAAAATATTTTCAACAAGATCATAGAAGAAATTTTCCTATCCTAAAGAAGGAAATTCCTGTAAAAGTACAAGAAGCTTACAGAACACCAAATGAAGAGTATGAGACAAGAAAGGCCCCCAGATGACCTACAATAATCAAAACACTAAATATACGGAAAGAATATTAAAAACAGAAAGAGAAAACGTGAAGTAATTTATAAAGGCAGACATAATAGAATTATACCTGACTTCTCAATGGAGGCTCTCAAAGTCAGAAGGGCTTGGACAGATGTATTGAAGACTCTAAGAGACCACAGATGTCAGGCCAAACTAACCAGCAAAACTTTCAATCACAATAGATTGAAAAACAAGATGTTTTATGACAAAGCCAAATTTAAACAATATTTATCCACAAATCCAGCTATATTGAAGATACTAGAAGGAAAACTTCAACCCATGGGTATTAGGTAACTACACTTAGGAAAACACAGGAAGTAAATAATCTCACACCAAAAACAAAAGAAGAGAAACACACACACACACACACACACACACACACACTACCACTATCATCTGTGGGAGACCAGCTCCCACAATTTCCCCAGGGTACTCTTGAGGATGGAGAAGTGAGAAATATTTAGATAGAAGGATAGAGGAGAAAGAGACAGATAGAACACAGGATAGCCCTGGGAGAGCCTGGATCCTTATCCACTGGCCCTTTCTGTCTCTTCTAAAGGTTTGGTTTTTTTTTTTTATAGGATTGCCAAGGGATGGAGAAAAGACCTCCCCCTAGCACAGCCAAGTGCAAAGCCTTCCAATCACCTAGTAACCATGCACATAGTCAAGCACTCCTCTAATACAGCTCTGCTAGGTAAAACAAGCTCAGATCTCACTAGGAACATTGGTGGGCCTCCACAATCACCAACAACAACTATAAAATGACAGTAATTAATAATCACAGGTTATTAATATTTCTCAATATCAATGGACTCAATTTTCCAATAAAAAAGACACAGGCTAACAGAATGGATGCAAAAACATAACCCATACTTCTGCTCAATACACAAAACACACCACAACATCAAAGATAGAAATTACTTCAGAGTAAGAGGTTGGGAAAAGATTGTCCAAACAAATGGACCCAAGAATCAAGTTGGTGTAGGTATTGTGACATCTAACAAAATGGATTTCTAACCAAAATTAATCAAAAGAGATAGGGAAAGACACTTTATAGTCATCAAAGAAAAAAAAATTCATGAAGATGATATCTAAACTCAAACATCTATGCCCCAAAACACAAGGGCACCCACTTCTGTAAAAGAAACATTACTAAAGCTTAAATCTCCCATCTGTCCTCACACATTAATAATGAGAAACTTCAATACTTCACTCTCACCAAAGGAAATGTTATACAGAAAAAGCTTAATAGGAAATAATGGAGGTAAAGGACATTATGAATCAAATGGACCTAATAGATATCTACAGAACATTTCACCCAAACACAAAACAATATACCTTCCTTTTAGCACCTCACAAAACTTCCTCTAAAATTGACCACATACTCAGTCACAGACCAAATCTCAAAGGACACAGGAAAATTGAATAATCCCCTATATTCTATCTGACTACCACAGATTAAAGTGGGATTTCTATAACAACAGAAACAAAGAAAGCCTAAAAACTCATGGAAAACAAAGAACTCTCTACTGAATGACTACTGGGTTAGGAAAAAATAGAGAAAGAAATTAAAGACTTCTTAGAATTCATTGAAAATGAATGCACAACATACGCGCACTTCTGAGACACAGTGAAAGCAGTGCTAAGAGGAAATTTCATAGCACTTCATACAGAAATTTCATAGATCTCACACTAGCAACTTAACAGCATACCTAAATTCCCTAGAGCAAATACATACATACAAACATACAAATAAACATACATACATACATACACACATACATACATATATATATATATATATTTATATACATAAACAAGTAACCACATCAAAGAGGGTTAGATGGCAGTAAATAATCAAACTGAGAGTTGAAATCAATCAAATGAGAACAAAGAGAATAAAACAAACAATCAGTGAAACAGTTTCTTCCTTGAGAAAATCAACAAGCTAGACAAACCCTTACACAAACTAACAAAAAGACATAAGAAAACATCCTAATTAAAAAAAATGAGAACTGAAAAGGGGGATATAACAACAGACACTACACCAAGTAAATCCAAAGCATCATTAGGTCATACTTCCAAAACATATACTCCATAAAAATTGGAAATTCTAAAAGAAATGGACAATTTTCTAGATGTAAACCAATTATCAAAGTTAAATCAAGATTAGTTAAACAATTTAAATAGACTTCTAACCATTAAGGAAATTGAAAATCTCACACCAAAATATCCCAGGACTAGAGAGTTTTAGAGCAGAATGTTGAGAGACTTTCAAAGACCTAATATAAATATTCCTCAAATTATTCCACAAAATAGAAACAGAAGGAACATTGCCAAATTGATTTTAAGGGCCACAGTCATTCTGATACCAAAGCCACAAAAAGATTCAGTAAAGAAAGAGAATTACAGACCAATTACCCTTATGAACATAGATGCAAAAATACTCAATGATATCCTAGCAAACTGAATTCAAGAACACATCAAAAGATCATCTACCTGAATCAAGTAGGCTTCATCTCAGAAATGCAGGAATGGTTCAATATAAAAAAAAAAAATCTGTCAATGTAATCCACCATATAAGCTAGCTGAAAAAAATAACCACATGATCATCTCTCAGATACTGAAAAATCTTTTCACAAAATCCCACACCCCTTCATCATAAAAGTCTTACTTAAATATAATAGACAAGGCTATAGGAAACATCAAGTTTAATTGAAAGAAACTCAAAGCAATACCACTAAAGTCAGGAACAAGAAAAGATTGCCCACTCTTTTTATATCTATTCAATATAGTACTTGAAGTTATAGCTAAAGCAGTAGGACAATTAAAGGAAATTGGGGAAAAAACTGCAAAGGAAGACTTCAAAGTATTGCTATTTGCAAATGATATGATAGTACACATAAGTGATCCTAAAAACTCTATTAAGGAACTCCTACAACTGATAAACACATTCAGTGAAGTGGCTAAATACAAAATTTACTCCAAAAAAATTAGTAGCCCTCCTATACAAAGCACACATGGGCTGAGAAAGAAATCAGGGTTACAACACCCTTTACAATAGCCACAAATAATGTAAAATATCTTGGTGTAACTCTAACCAAGCAAGTGAAAGACCCTTATGACAATAACTTCAAGTCTTTGAAGAAAGAAATGAAAGAAGACATCAGAAGTTGGAAAATCCTCCAAAAGTCATCGATAGGATTAACTTAGTGAAAATCACCATTTTACCAAAAGCAACCTACAGATTGACAGCATTCTCCATCAAAATTCTAACACATTACTTTACAGATCTTGAAAGAAAAACACTCAACTTCGTATGAAAAAATTTGAAATAAAGCAAAAAACAAATAAAAAATCCCAAGACAGCTGAATAATCCTGTACATTAAAAATAACTTCCAGAGATATCAACACCACCCATGATTTCAAGCTCTACTACAGTTATAGAAAAAAACACAGTATTAGCATAAAACAGCCAGTTTGATCAATGGAATTGAACCAAAGACCAAAACATAAATCCACACACTTATGAACAACTGATTTTTGATAAAGAATCCAGAAATATAAAATGGAAAAAGGATACATCTTCAACAAAGGGTGCTAGTGTAACTGGATGTCTCTTTGTAGAAGGCAGCAAATAGATCATTCTCTATCACCCTGCACAACTCAAGTCCAAGTGGATCAAAGATCTTAACATAAATCCAGATACCCTGAACCTGATATAAGAGAAAGGGGGAAATATTCTTGAAAACATTGGCAGAGAAGACAACTTCCTGAATAGAATACCAATAGCACATGCAGTAAGATCAATAATTAATGTGAGCTCATGTAACTGAAAAGCTTTTGCAAGGCAAAGTACACCATGAATAGGACAAAATGGCATACATATTCCCTACATAATGGGAAAAGATGTTCACCAACCTCTAATAGGACAGAGGGTTAATATCTAAAATATAAATAGAACTCAAGAAACTAGACATCAAAAAAACAAATAATCCAATTAAAAATTTTGTATAATTCTATACAGAGAATTCTCAACAGAGAGATCTCAATTGGCCAATAAATACCTAAATAAATGTTCAACATCCTTAGCCATTATGAAAATACATCTGTCAGAATGACTACTATCAAAAGTACAAGTAACACCTCATGCTGGTAAGGATGTAGAGCAAGGGGAACACTCCTCCATTGTTGGTTTGAGTGCAAACATTTGCAGCCACTTTGAAGATCAATGTGGTGGTTTCTCAGATAATTGAGAATTGATATGCCTAAAGACCCAGCTATACCCCAAAAACGTTCCACTCTAGCACAAGGACGCTTGTTTAACACAGCTTTATTCATAATAGCCAGAAACTGGAAACCCTAGATGTCCTTCAACCAAAGAATTTTTTTTTAAAAAAAAATGTGGTACATTTATAAGAGTATAAGGAGTATTACTTAGCTGTTAAAAAAAAAAAACATGAAATTTTCAGGCAAATGGGTGGAACTAGAAAAAAATCATCCTGAGTGAGGTAACCCAAACCCAGAAAGGCAAACTTGGTATGTATTCACTTATAAGTGGATATTAGCTGTAAAGTATAAGACAATCATGGTAAAATCCACAGATGCAGAGAGGCTAAGTAACAAGGAGGATTCAAGTGGCTGCACATGGATCTCCTTGGGGAGGGAAAATAGATTTTGAAGGTGGACTAGTAGATGATCAGGATTAAAACAAGATTAAAAAGTGGGTGCAGATGGAGGGATAGAGTACTTGGAGATATAACTGAAAGTTGGGGAGCATTTTGGAATTGGTGTAGTAATGTAGTATAATGGAAACTCAGGAATCTATGAAAGAAACTATAGCAAAATTTTTCTAGTAATGGGAGATAAGCAGCCTGAACTAGCTATCTTCTGTAACTTGGTAAGGCTTCCAAGAGATGGACTGGGACACTCGCTCACTCAGCCATGAAACCTTTGACCACCAATTTGCCCTGCCTGCAATATATACAAGGGTAAAGATAGTGTAGACTTATGGGAATGGACAGTCAATGACTGGTCCAACCTGAGGCCCATGCCATGAGAAGTAGTCCAAGTCTGACACTGTCCAGAGGGGCAGGACTCAGAGGCTGGATAGGCCAGAGACCTAGGATAGAATCAGAAATGTCATACAAAAAGAATGTCAATGAAATAATTCCTAATCTCTGCTACACATGTAGAACTAAGGCTAGCATAGTTGTCATCAAAGAGGCTTCATTCAGCAACTGATGGGAGTAGATGCATAGCCAAACATTTTGCAGAGATTAGGGAACCCTGTGCAAGAGGGGGGAGGAAGGATTGTAGGAGCCAGGGGAGTCAAAGACACCACAAGAAAAAGGCTACACAATCAACTAAGCAAGGCTGATAGGGGATCACAGAGATTGAAGCAACAATCACAGAGCCTAAATGAGTATGACCTAGGTCCTCTGCATATATGTCATAACTGTGCAGCTTGGTGTTCTTGTGGGACTCCTAACAGTGAGCAGCAGGATTGTCCCTAACTCTTTTGCCACTCTTGGACCCCTTTCTTCTTACAGGGTTGCCTCATCCAGCCTTAATAGGATAAGATGTGCCTAGTCTTTTCACTACAGGATATGTCACGTTTGGTTGTTATCCCTGGGAGGCATGCCCTTTTCTGAAGGGAAACTTGAGGAGGAATGGATCTTGTGGAGAGGGCAGGTGGGAGAGAGGAACTGGGAGGAGAGAAAGGAGAGGAAACTTTAGGAGGGATGTAATATATAAGAGAAGAATAATTTAAATAAATAGATGAGAGAGAGAGAGAGAGAAAGAAAGAAAGAAAGAAAGAAAGAAAGAAAGAAAGAAAGAAAGA
>CABHPP010171032.1:0-18794 GCA_902168425.1 Peromyscus attwateri
TGATGACAAGCATTTTAGTGAGGAAAACTCATTATTTATTCAAATATCCATATATACTGTATTTCTTAAAGTGTGATTGCAACATAAAAATAAAATATCAGTATAAAAATTGCCTAATTAATCAGAAATTCTATAGTTCATCAGTAATAGATGTTTGCACATAGTAGATAATTTAGATTAGTCTTTCCTGCTAATAAATAAATTAATTATTCTGCCACCACATTTAGCAATCTCAGTGTTCCCCTGGAGATGTCTAATAGGACTTGCTGTGCACCTAAGCTTTCCAAGAGTATTTAAGCACCCAAATTGTCTTATATTGTTGTCTCTGCTACCTTCAGGCTACAATCTTATTTTTATTATTGTTAAGAAATTTTATTATTCATTTGACATACCAATCACAGATCCCCTTCTTCCTTCCTCCCACCCCTCCAGTCTCTCCCCCCACCCCATTCTCTCCTACAAGAAGGTAAGGCCTCCCATGGGGAGTCAGCAGAGCCTGGTACATTCAGTAGATGCAGGTCCAAGTCAGTGAAGCAGGTCCAAGACCTTCAAGCCACAATCTTTCTAACATTTTATAATGAGCAAAATTGGAGATGTTATATCAGCCCATAATTGTATCTCTTCAATTAATATTTTATATTCAGGTGTTTTGATCCTTCATCACCATTTCCTTTCTATGAAAATATTGTTGAATATATCTCATAAAACACTTCAAAATTAAATTAAACTTCAATAATTTTATCAATGACTATTGTCAAAACTCTTGCCTTTATGTTTCCTATCAATTAGCAGTGTAATTTGCTCCAATTATTATGTAGTTATCTCTGTGATATTATATATTTTGCTTCTAAAGTTATAGTATTTTTTATATTTCATAAACAAATATATTAATTTTGTTATATATTTATTCATGGTTTAAAAAATTAATTGATTTTAATTTTATTTTATTTTGTATTTTAATATTAATTGAAAACTATGTTAATTGTAAATTTGTAATTTCAATTTATTGAAAATTGAAAACATGATAGAAATCTGCTATCAAGTTGAACAATTATTTACAGATAAATCAAAATTTCCTAAGGTATAAATTATTTGTTCATAGTGATAACTTTGTTTACTTCTCTTCCACTATATCATCCTTTTATGTATTTTCTCACTATATTATCCAGCTATTACATAATCTTTAATATCACATAGAATATTAGTTGAATCCTTTACTTATCAATTACAATTACCTTATAATTACTAAGGATAATTACTTACATTTCTCTGTTAAGGACAAGTTTTATGTGTGTGTGTGTGTGTGTGTGTGTGTGTGTGTGTGTGTGTTTTGTGTTAAAAATAATTGCAATAATTAGGTAAAAGCTATGCCTCAAGACAGACAAATACTTGAGACTCAATAGCTGTTGAATTCATAAATCAAAGAAAAGAAAGCAGAATAAAATTAATGTATAGGAAACATTATCACTCCAATATAGTGTATTTATATTTTGATAAGATTCATGCATGTCCATGGGGAATGATAATTTCAAAAGAAATTTTCAGTATATTTGAATTTATTCCCATGAAAAATTTCTATGAAAGGGAGACCGTGACATGCCTTCCTTCCAATGTCTGCATATATTTGATCGTGTATGTATCTTAGCACCGGCATCATATCTGATCTAGCACAAAGCTGGCAATACCTCTGAAGATTTTTCAAAGCATGGCTTAAAGTAACTACCACAATGACAGGCTTCATTTTCTCACAAAGCTTTGCAGAGCACTGTAAACTGTCAGCTAAATGTTAGGAACTTGACAGACTGCACCTGCAAAGGGAATGTTTTATTTCTCAATTACTATTCTGAAGACCCTATAATATTTAATCTTCTAAAGCACAGGATAATACAGAGTGGATAAAGTTGAAAGGCATGTTTCCAGAAGGCAAGGACTAAAACCCATTAAGCTAGAAAAACTAGACAGTTAATTTTCTTCATGTTTTGCAAAGGGAAGTTTGCCATAGACTTGTGACTAGACCTTCCCCCTACCATGGACAGCTTATGACTGGATGTTTCCCGGATATCATTTCCTGTCCCTAATTGTTCAATAAGATGTAATATTGTCCTTCTGACAATATTACAAAGAGCAGAAACCTCTTCCTGACTGTGCAAAAGAACTAAACAACCTCTCTGAAAATAAATATGATATGTTAAGTTGAATTGATGTTTAAATGTTTTAAACCTTCAAGCAGTCTCTATTGGCTCTGAAATAAAATATCAAGCTGTTAAACAGCCTGAAAAAAATAGTGCAAACATGTTTAGCCAGAATTAATGTCAATATCTCCTGATTACTTTGATTTAAGAAAGTTTAGACTGAATGCAAGTATGATGTATTAAAACAAATAATATGTTTTCTTTAGGAAATAATAAGTAGAGACTGTAAGATCAAGGACTAGGCTGTTTGCTAAGAGATTATGCCTTCAATATATGACAGGTAAACTGCACCTAAGCAAAGTCTCTGGGTTCAGTCCTACACACCCTCATTCAGTAGCTCAAAATCAACTGTAACTCAAATTCAGGTAACCTCTGCTGATCTTTAATAGCACCTATACATATATATACACCCATGGACAAAATAAACGAAAAACTAATTAGCTTTTAAATAAAAGTGAGTTTGTGATGATTCATGTTCAATATAGATACTAACTGGTTTGGCTTAGTGAACATTTTTATTCTGTCTTGGCAAGAATTTTTATTAATCCAGACTTTTTTTTATTAATTTACAGGACACTATATATATATGCAATCCAGGTAGTTGACATACAATATTAAATAGGTAGAAATTTTTCTTTCCTAGTAAGACAAATAAATTTTACATTCACTGGTAGAGTGGAGCTAACCACTTTCTTTTGATTAGTAAGTGGAAAAGAAAATACAGAATCATCTAGAGAGTGTCTTCATATTTTTTTATGTGTTTTAAATTCAATTTTTGATAATTTCATATACAAATAGTATATTTGTGTCATTTCATCACGTCCCTTTCTCCCCTCCAAGTTCTCTCAAATTCATGACTTGTTCTTTAGTTATTGTTACATAGTTGCAGACAGACACGTATACATAAATCAGCTTGCAGATTCCATTTAATGCTTCTCCTATATGTATTTATTTAGGGCTGCCCACTGGGGAATGCATAATATCAAGGGATTCATGCCTGAAGAAAGCAGACTCTAGCTTTCTCAGAAGCCATTAATTGTCTGGTTTTTAATTAATATTACAATTACTTATTTATTTTCTCTCCACACACACACACACACACACACACACACACACACACACACACACACAATAGTATACCAATGGAGGCGAAAAGACAACTTAATGAGTTTTGTTTCTTTCCTTCCACCAAGTTAGACTCATAGATTGAACTCATGGTCTCATACTTGGAAGCAAATGCCATCATCCACTAGGCCATCTGGTTGACCAATATTCATTTTCTTTTTTTAAATTAATAATTAATATACAAAGTAAAAGGTGTCTATATGAAAATCCCACATATATTTTGTTTAATATGCTATACTAACTCACCTAACCAACTAAAGATTTATTTTCCAACAATAGATTTTTATTTCATTGTATTTAATTTTTTAATGTTGGTTTTCTATATCAGGAAACAGTATTTGACTATTTCTGTACTCGCACTGAAAATATCATTTAAGGTATTTCCCAAAGACCACATTTCTCTATGCCATAAGTCAATTTCCATACTGCTAATACCATCAATTACTCCATCCATTAGGATTAAGACTCCACATGAGGGCATATATCTCACTTCTTGCTGTTTGAATCTCCCACCTTAGCTTCATTCCAATTTCTTTCCTTATAGCCATCATAGATTTTAACTAGGAGTGCTAATGGGTTTCAAATTTGTGATAAATGTAGCAGTTCCTCTTTCTGTCCCCTAGACACAAGCACTGTTTGTTACACAGTAGTGAGTGAGCAAGTATAACTTTCTACATGTTTCTCTAAACATAATTGTTTCATCATGTTTCCTTAAGTATGGGATTTATTTGATCTGCAATGTTTTTTATGATTCATTTAGTCATATGTGGTATTTTTTCTAATAAGGAGAGTGTTACTGTTCATGAAGTTGCTTTGGAGTTATTTAGGTACCAAAATTAGAGATATCAAATTCGTGTAATATAGTAATTTCTTTAAAAGGAGTGAAATACTGGCAGCTGTGCTATTCCAGAGGCTCAAAACACAGCACGACAGAATTTCCAGTTCAGCAATCAGAATCTTGTTAGGAACATCAGGACCAGCAACTGAAATAATTTATTTTACCTGACAATGATAGATTGAAATTAGACTATAAATGAATTAGAAATGTTGTAGATAATTAGTTTTTAAAATTCCACTTAACTGAGGTGTCAGGCTTGCAATACAAATCACATTTTAAATATTATTTGCTAACTTTCCATGACAAAGTGATGAGACCCTATCCGATAAAGAAAATTACAAAATATAATTTTAAAACACACTCTTTGTAGTTATTTGAAGCATTTTAAGCCAGTTTAAAATATTTTAATCTGACATTAAAATAAATGATGGCTGAATGTGAAGTATGTTGACTCTTAAACCAGGATGGTCCACACAGTGTCATACAGCCCTTTGTGTCCTTGAAGGCTTATCAGAAGTTAAGTTCTTAAATCATTTTGAGACACAAAATCACTTGCGTTAAAACTTTAGAATCTAATTTAAAATAATAAAATGGCTTTTTAACTTTTTAAAAATATATTTAGAAATCAATGTTGATATATTAACTCTAAATATATGAAGTGTAATCCTAAGAAATCATGGAAATTGTTTTTGCATAAATACTTACAGTCATAAATTAGTCCTAAGTGGTCATAAATACATGTATAATCCTTGTTCTTGGTAGATAGAAGTGGAAGAATTAGGAGTCTTGGTTTATCCTTCAAAATATAGTGAGGTTGGGCAAGCCTGAGCTAAATTAAATCCTTCTCCACTCTATCATTTGTTTATTTATCTCTGTGTACATAAATGTTTAAACACATGTACCATAGTGTGAATATGGATATATGAGGACAAATTACAGAAATTGTAGAAGAAATTGTAGTTAGTCCTTTCCTTCCATAATGTGCATCCTGTAGCTGGAATTCAGGTCAACAAGTTTAGCAGCAAATGCCTTTACCTTCTGTCTTAGTCATTGTTCTATTGCTATGAAGAGACACCATGATTGAGGAAACTCTTCTAAAAGGAAGAACTGAATTGGGGCTTTGCTTACAGATTCAGAGGCTGAGTGCACAATCATCATGGCAAGAACCACATGGTTCTGGAGCTGCAGTCTACATCCTGATCCAAAGGCTTTTGAAACCCAGTGATATACCTCCTCCAACCAGGCCACCCAATCTTTTTAGAGAGCTCCACCCCCTGTTGTAAAAATTCAAATGGATGAGCCCATCAGAGGGTCATTCTTAAAAAAAAAAAAAAATGGGAGGGTCATTCATTCTTATTCAAACCATGACACTTACTGGGCCTTCTTAGGAGCCCCTGTGATGTGTGTGGGGTGTGTGTGTGTGTGTGTGTGTGTGTGTGTTTCAGTAGATCAGGCAGCAGTCATCTTTGTCATTTGATGTCCAGAAACATCTTTTGACATTGAAGAAGAGATGTGTATAGGTTCGTAGATATAAATGTTTTTTAAATTATATATTTACAGAATACTGGTCATCAGTGAAACATTGTTTATTCAAAAATAGAATAAATCTTTACAAAATTATGATCATCTTTCTGTTTATTTGATCTTTTAAATATAATGTTAGTCTTTCTTCTTTTGTTCTTATTGTTATTCATTGGTTGGTTTTCATATAATTTTTTTTCAGAGGGTATCTACTGCATTGATGTTGAGACATGAATATTTATTTAGTACATTTCTGCTAGGCCTGATAGAAGAATACATGGAACATCAGTCACACTGTGGAGATGACAGAGCCTCAAGATCAGCTTCACTTAACTTCTTTATGGGGATACTGCTGCCAACAGAATCATGGATACCTGGGAGAATGCCTTTCTTCTCACCCCAGTCCTTACCAGCTAATATTCACTTATCAACACTACAATTTTTAGCCAAATCAAATGTATCAGTCAATTTGCTGCAATTCCCTCTTAGGGTTTTTATCCATAAAACACGGAGTACTAATCATTAGAACAACACGTGCTTTAGCTGATGGCCATATAGTTTTTGCCAAAAATAAACTATTTTCATAAATTTTTGGTGACTGAAGTCGCCTCTTGACTTCACAATAGTGGTGATAATCACTTTCATAATAAATTGTATTCAAATATTTTACTTTGTAAATTGATGTTATTATAAACCTAGACCATTGTACATCCATTTTTCCCTAGAACCACCTTTAATACTCATCGACAGAATAATGGATAAAGATAATAAAACATATGACTAAAAAGAGGGTTTCATTTAGTCATGAAGCAGAACGAAATTAAGTTGCTTTCTGGAAATATATAAAAACTGAGATCATCATATTAAGCAAAATAAATCAGACTCCAAAATAGATATCAGAGAGAGTTTGTATATTTGTGGTTGGTTGGCTTTCTATGTAAAATCATTGTCGGTTTATGTCTGATTGTATGCTTGTATGTCTCTCTCTGTTTGTGTATGTGTGTCATATAAAGGCAAAGAGATATACTTAGTCAATGAAGGTGATGTATGACTTCCTGAGGAAACATGAACAAATGTGTGTTCATCCCATGTAGGACACAGATGACAGACCATAGACACAATTCTTCTCAAGTCTAACTCAGGGAAATCGTTAGAAGGGGTTACCTGCCAGAGCTCAAGATTCAACTAGAGTTGCTTTCCGGGTTGCCAAGGGGATCATTTCATTTACCTCAACTTTCTCAACTTAGGTTACAGTATGGCCTCCATTAATACCGACTTTTACGTAGGTTCCAGAACTCCTAGTTCCGGTCCTCATATGGAAGGAGAATAGGGACCAAACCAGCAGCAAGAGTAGCCCATGAAAGCTGCATGGTGGTGGAGCACGCCTTTAATCCCAGCACTCGGGAGGCAGAGCCAGAAGGATCTCTGTGAGTTCGAGGTCAGCCTGGTCTACAGAGCGAGATCCAGGACAGACACCAAAACTACACAGAGAAACCCTGTCTTGAAAAACTCAAAAAAAAAAAAAAAGAGTAGCATAAAGATGGTAAAGAATTCTTGCAAGCTGTTCCTTCTAGAGATTCATACAACAAATGAAGCCTGCTAAAGAAAATCTTGCCATATAGATGCGTGGAAGGGGCTAATTGAATATACTATGAAGAGTCACAAAGGTTTTTGAGTCCATGCTCATCCTTCAGTTGACCGCCTACACCCATTCTCAGGAGTACATTCCCTTTTCCAATAACTCTGAATTTCCCTTTCTAACCATGAGGTGAGTCTCAGATCCAATTCATGAATCCAATAAGAAAGAAACTGCCTTCTTCTGCAAGTAACTCTGGTGTACTTGGGCCAATAGCCCCCAAACTCATGTACACACCTGAGAACACTCATCTCCATGTACTAAATGTATGTACAAACAAGTCATTTTCTAAGGCCCATAAAATTTTATTAATGATCACCCTCATCATAGAAATCCCTGCAGCTCATTTATCATTATAGAAGTAGAAATGTTCAGTGTAGTAATGTTCAAAGCCCAGTCAAGAATGTTCAGCTTGGGAAAATATATAGGGTTAGATACCCTGTGTGTACAATTCTCAACATATATGTTTGAACTCAATAAAGCCCATTTCTTAAAATTGTAAACTGTGCTTTGACTGTAAAAAAAATGATATATACTTTATCCTTTTATCCACTAAGTAATATGTGCATGCTTTTGCTATCTTCTCCCAGCACACAGCAACAGCTGTCTGTTCTTGGGTGCATGATAGTATACTTAGGACTAATTGTTTTCTGCACCTCCTGGTGAAGGTCTGTAATTAGGCATTGCTGTTCAGCAGCTCAGCATATTATTTGAAGAGGAGGCAAGCCTCTAGCAATGCTTCTGTGTACAACCTGTGAGGCTGTTGTAGCTCATCCTCTTCAGATCTCTGTACTGAATGTTAGTTAAACTGCCTACTAACATTTTCAAGTTATTTGTGAGCACTGTGCATCTGGTTTCCAAAAGTTTTTAATGGTAACTTCTTAACAACGTTTCTCTATTTTGTGTATTTTGAAGTTTTTTAGTATTTATTCTTTTATATTCCAACCACTGTTTCCCCTCCCTTCTCTACTACCAATCGCCCCTCCCTACCACATCGCCTGTGTCCCCTCCCTGTCTACTCCTCCTCCATTTCTCTCCAGAAAAGAGCAGGCCTCTGGTGGATATCAACCAAACTTGGCATACATCAAGTTGCAATAAGACTAGGCACATATCCTCATATATGGCTGGAGAAGGCAACTCGGCAGGAGGAATTGGGTCCCAAAAGCAGGCAGAAGAGTTAAAGACTGCCCCTGATTCCACTGTTAGGAGTCCCATAAGAAGACCAAGTTACACCACTGTAACATATATACAGTGGACCTTGGTCAGTCTCTTGCAGGTTTCCTGGTTGTCAATTCAGTCTCTGTGGACCCATATGAGGGCACAGGTGAGTTGATTCTGTGGGTTTCCTTGTGTTGTCCTTGAATCCTCTGGGTCCTACAGTCCTTTCTCCAGCAGGATTCCCGAGCTCCAGGGGCCTAACTGTAGGTTTCTGCACCTATTTCCTTTGGTTGCTGGATGAAGCCTCTCTCATGACATGATGACAATTTGACTAGGCACCAAACTAAGAGTATAGCAAAATATCATTAGCAATCATTTCATTGACTTTTTTTTTGCTAGTCATGTTTGGTTGAAAGGCTAGATTCACAACCAAAAATACTGCCTGCATTTTTAACCAATATTTTGTTTTGTCACCTCTCTCTTCCCTGCCTCTCTGTTTGTCTGTCTGTCTCTCCCCTCTCCTTCTCTATCTATCTCCATGCCTCTCTCTCTCTCTCTCTCTCTCTCTCTCTCTCTCTCTCTCTCTCTCTCTCTCTGTGTGTGTGTGTGTGTGTGTATGAGAGACTGTTGACTATGAACAATATCCACCTAATAACCTGCATTTAAAATGTGAAAGGTTGGGGACCCTGTAGCAGGAATCTTAAAAGTTCTTATTAATAAAATCAAACCTGAGCCGGGTATTGGGGTGAACACGGGAAGGTCAGAGAGACAGAATAAGCCACAGCTATCTCACCTCGCCGGATCCTTAGCTGGTCTTGCTTCCTCAGACTGGAAGCCTCTGAGTCCTCATATCCAAATGAGTCTCAGCTGAACTGCTGCTCGAAGCCTGAATGCTTAAGCAGGCCAATGCTTCTCCAGGCCAAATGCCTCTCCAGGGCAAATGCCTCTAGTTTCTGGTCCTCAAACCTTATAAACCTTTCTGCTTTCTACCACCACTCCCTGGGATTAAAGGCTTGCTTTCTGGGATTAAAGGCGTGGGTCACCATGCTTGGGTGTATCCTTGAACACATGGATTTCTGTCTCTGGAATGCTAGGATTAAAGGCGTGTGCTACCACTCCCTAACCTATGTTTAACATTGTGGCTGTTCTGTCTCTGACCCCAGATAAGTTTATTAAGGTACACAATATTTTGGGGAACACAATACCACCACAGGACCCAGCTCAATAGTGTAATATTTGGCTAGGCTCAATCTCATCACCACGAAATTATATTAATTTAGATAGTTCACCTGCAAGTTTAGAGCCAGTATATATACATGTGTACTATTGTGGGTTAGTTTTCATGATGTTCACTAAATGAGAAGGTTGGGTATCCAAATCCATAACGCTCAGCAAGCCTTTCCACAGAATTTTCTGTTCTATTTCTGCTGTAGACAAAATGAGTACAAGACACTGAAATGTAAATTATTAGCTCATAAGTGTTATCCTGGTGAACTATGTTTGGATTCAGAATCACCTGAGGGAGTTGTAAAAACACAGCACTCAGCCCAAGATCCAGAGATACTGATTTGTTGGTCTGAGATGCAGTTTAAGAACATTTCTGATGGGGTTTTCAGGAGCACAGGCTAAAAATCTAGACTGAAGAAGAGAGAACATGGTTTTTAAAAAAATTATTTTACCCCATGTAGCATTTATACAGTTACTTAAATCTGTTGCATTTTATAGTAAGTTTGAAAAACTTGAAAGAATTGTCTCTTCAAGTTTTAATTTTTGTTTACTGTTTATGTCTTGCCCTGAAATCTCTTGCATGTCTTAATGAGATTTCACCTTTGTTTCTCTTATCATCTTCCACACTTGTTTTTTGCCTTTTCTGTACAAAGAGCAACTGCTTCTCAGTAATCAGTCCTTATAGCTTCTCCTCGGGTTCTTTTATCCCTGGTGATAGCAGCTCTTAGCTCACTCATGTTTAGTGGGTATATCTGACTAGTGTTTGTGATTATGGCAAAACTCTGCTCTCACCAATGCTCACAGGTAAAGTAACCCAAATAAAAAGAGTAATGCCATTCAAAATGTGGCAACAGAGTAGTGATGTCACTCAGACACAGCCAGTCAGTGCAGGATGCAGATAGACAATATACATGCCTAGGAAGATACAATCATAGACTGATGATAAATGAACTGTTACAAGTGTAGATATATAGGCATCATCCTCCTGATCAGAATTCTCCATGGAACTTCTCTTTTCTCAGATAATAAACATAAATTCTCTTTAATGCCTTACAGGCCCACAGACTTTTTAGTCTCCACCATCTGCCCACACAGGTATCATTCCACATACCTCTCTGTCTTTTATTTCTGTCGAAGTCCAGATGCTTCTTCCAGCTCCCACATTTTAATGTTGTAAAAAATTATGCTCACTGAGCTTTCAATCTACCTTTGCTGAAATGTCAATGTTCCATCAGACCTAGGTTGACTATCTTACTCATTCTTTAAATGCAACCATTCCTAACCTCATTTTCTGATGCTCTATCTATAATGCTTATCACTCTTTAGTATAATACATTTCATTTCAGGTGAGTATCCTTCAATTTTAATCAAGTATAACTAGGCAAAGACAAAGAACTTTGTTTGGTTTGTTGAACACATTGTACACAAAATATAGAAATAAACACAGACTTACTTAGAAAAATGTTCAGTGTATGCCCAATGAATTTAACAAAAGAAATTTGTAACTTGGATACTTTAAAACTATAACTTTAACTTTGATACTTTAAAATTTGTATCACATTGTGGATTCTTTTAAAATCATACATGAATTTTCTTCATGTTGAATTTTCCAGTAGAAAATTGGTTTGAAATAAAAATTAGAAAGTTTTTATTTTTGTACATTCTTTATTATAAATGTTAGTCTAAAACTATACATTTTTTTTCTAAAATAAAGTTGATGTCATCAAAACTCTAACTTTTGTTTTAGTATCATTACCTGTTTCCTCTACCTCCTTAACCCAAACTCACTCCTCCATGCTCAATCATGTGTGTTTTTATATTGTTTTTTAATTTTGAAGGGTGATTCATGACCTTTACTTTTTAGCCCATTTCTTCATTTATATTAAAATAACTCATAATCATTTGTCATAGTTGAAATTCAACATATATTTCTGAACTCATGTTTCTCCCAAGACATCATGTATAAATCCTTGAGAATAAGTTTTCTTTGTGATCACTTATTATTTACTGGATCTCCTTATAGCCCTTATAGCAATAGAGTTTCACAGTAGGTTTATAAAACTGCATATAGTTATGATCACTTGTTATCCCAGCACTTGGCAGTCTGAATCAATATGATCATGAGCTCAAGGTCACTTAGGCAATGTAGCAAAACCTTGTTTCAAAAAAGGTTATGCAATGTCTAGTTCTTGACTTTGTGTGGCTTTGTTAAATGCAGCCAAATATCAGTTAAATAATTAAAACACAACAAAATCTTTGAATAGTTTTTCAGGAAGTTGTTATTGAACTTGGATATACTTGAATCCCATTGATTGGATTTGTAAATATTCAGTCATTATTGTAGTTGCCATTTTTAAATTAGCATTGATCTATTTTTTTCTCACATTAAGAGAAGTAAGGCTTTTCATGGCTGAGAATTATCCATCTCTTCCATTATGAGTGATAGGGTTTAATTTGATTAAAACAAACCCATTGCTTATGCATTCTTCCTTGCTAGGAATTCCAAGCATGTTTGTTTTTATTTTCTTCAGTCTGAAAGCACCTTCAAAAATGATTCAAAGGCTAAGCTTCTCTTTTAAGCAACAGTGATGCTGATTTCTATTTTCCACCCAGCATCTTATTTCCAATTTCAGCGGGATTACTAAAACACTATCTATATAACATGTTTGAAATATTATTTATTATTGAACAGTATTAAAATACTATTAAAAAGTATCAGATAACTTCCTTTAAGTGGTTATTATTTATTCTCAACAGTGTATTCTTTTAACTGAGTAGAAGACATATTTATTTCTTATTTTGTCTTTATCACTTAAATAATATATTAAAACTATTATTCTATTGCAATTAACTTGTAGTTATTTGATGCTCCCTTTTACATATATGTATGTATACACACATGCATACACACGTATATACATTATATATATATATATATATATACATAGATATATGATTTACAAGCATTGTTTTGCATAGTTTACTTTTTGACCTACTCAAAATTCATTACAAAGGCATGAAGATTTATTTCTGAAATTTCTCTAATTTTTATAATTGCTATTTTAGCTCTAAATAGGGGATTCTTCTGCCTGTTTTGAATTAGGTTCTGATCATGATTTTGTGGACAGCGAAAACAGAAATTGTGTCCCTATCTTATGTGCAAGCCTTATGAAAAATAGATGAATAGAGGTTAGAAGAGGCTGCTGAAGTTAATAAAAATGTGGGCAACTTTTCCTTGAAATGGGTAGCAAGTTGGCCTTTACTGATGTTTTCAGGTTCCATGTGGTATAGGAGGTGTAAAATACTTTTCTAGGCAAAGCATTCCAATCTTTAGTTTTAAACCTTAATCTCCTGAAAGAAATATTGCTCTGAAGGAAATTGCATATGCTATCAGTTATTTTGTGATATTTGCCTAAAATTCCTTCTCAAGAGCCTGATTATCAGTTCTGTTTGTTTATTACCAATCATGTGTGTGTGTGTGTGTGTGTGTGTGTGTGTGTGTGTGTATAATTTCTTTGTTATTTGTTTAATAGTCCATGAATGAGGAAAACATTTCAATGTTAAGTGTGGTCCATGGTATGAGTATCCTTTCTTGTGGTTCTCATTTTTTTTAAATTTTTTTTTCATTATGTAATATGCATGGCTATTTTTCCTGCAGTTATTTTGTGAACCACATGCCTGTAGGGACTGTGTTGACATATAGAGAACATTTAGTCCCTTGAAATTGGTCTTTCAAAGGGCTGTGAACTGACATTGGATGCTAGAATTGAACCTAGATCCCCTGGAAGAGTAACCAGTCCTTGTAACCACTGAGCCATCTCCTAGCTTTAGGTTCCCATTTTTTACTTCTATTATTGCTGGGGTTTACAACCAATCTAAAATGGTCACGTAATTGCTCTGTTTAATAGTGATGCAGCCTAGAAGGGAGTTCCCATCTCTGTGATGGATTTTTTATTCCTGATTCTTACAGATTGACTATGATAGTTCAGTAATAGCTAATCCTTAGCATTAAAATAATACCGTCGATAAGTATTGTTTAAATCTGGCTTTGTCTTGGAATGTCTTGTTCACTCCGTCTGTGATGATTGAAAGTCAGGTCATTGGAGGTGTGGCCTTGAAGGGATAGCAAGACCCTGGTCTCATGCAGGTGTGATGGCTAGTGTTAGCACCTGTAGCTGAAGGTTTCTTGGTCCCACCCAGGCCTGTGGTCAGGACAATCTCTCCCACCTGAGGTCCCGCAGACGCTCATAAAATTATCATTGAGAGGCTTACATTAATTACAGACTGTATGGCCTAGGCTTCAGCTTCTTGTCAGCTAGCTCTTTCATCTTAAATTAACCCATTTCTATAAATGTATACATTGCCACGTGGCCATGGCCTTACTCGTCTGCTGACAACTTGTTGCTCCTTGGGCTCATGTCTCTCCAGACTCTGCCTTTCTCTTTCCTGTCTCTCTCCTTGGATTTCTCCCCTACCTCTAATCTGCCTTGCCACAGGTCAAAGAGGCTTATTTAAAAACTAATGGGAACAACATATATTCACAGTGTACAGTAAGACACCCCCAGCTATCACTCTTACAGAATCCAGACCACCAGGGTGTTAGACCTCCAGCCATGCCTATGTGGATTGTCTTGATTGTGTTCATGTGAACTGATGTGGGAAAGCCCACCTTAAATGCAGGAAGTACCTGGGCTGTGTAAGTGGAGAAAGCATGCTGAGCAAGAGCCAGCACACATCCACCAGTTGCTGTCTGTCTCTTTACTGAGGATACAATGTGACCACCCCTCTCTAGCTGCTGCTGCTGTGACTTCTCTCACAGTGATGGATTGTAACCTTTAACTGTGAGCTTGAATAAACCATTCCCTCCTGAAAAAAAATAAATAAAAATAAAATAAAATAATACTGTCATATTTTATTTAGTTTCTTTTACATTCCATCACCTCTCTATTTTTGTCAGAGTACCATGTGTCCACCACTAGTCCTTCATTTCCACATGTTCAATTTCTATGGAAATTCTTTGTTTTTCTGTCTGTTGACAGCACTGCTCTCATGGAGGTAATTTCCAACCTGTGCAGGTCTCCTTTCTCATATTCTCTTGTCTACATTGTGCATAGTGAATTATGTCTGTGTTTCTCACATAGGGATAGTAACTTTCCTAGTTTTCAATGATCTTTGAGTGTTTCTCGTTGTGTTTGTTGTCTTTTCACATACCATTGGATACACAAGGTAATCATACCTGAGGTCATTAGGTATCTACTTAGTGAATATCAGCACTTGCACCTGAAAAGTATGGACATCTTCAAGAACAATAATATTTTCAATTTGACTGTTCTTGAAGACATGTGAAATATGAAATTTCTACTTTCACTCATTTCCACATCCCACCTAATGTACTTTCTTCCTATAAATAGTGAAACCCATATTCTAGTTATCAACTTGTATCCATTGTATCTTTGAGATTAAATGAGAACTTGTTTATAATATTATGTTCCTAATATAATCGATATGGCTCCTAGTATTATATGTTAAATAATATTTTCAGGAAAAAATTTGAGAAGAATTATAACTTCAGTTATTTAAATTGTTCATATTATGAAAGAGGTAAACATAAGACTTCTCAATGATCATACTTCCATAAGATAAAATTAAAATAATCATTTTAAAAACTAATGATATAAATAAAAATTATTTTACTTCCCATTTACTGGTTCTATCTCGAAGCACTCATATGTACTAATGTTTCTAAGAAACTACAATGGTAAAACATAATAAAATTTTCTACATATTGAATTTATAAGCCAAAGAAGTGGTTTAGGTAATTCGTTATTATATTGCTCGTCCAAGATAGTAAAACAAGAAAGTTCTACTCTCACACTCAGAAATGAGAAGGCCATAGCTGCATACAAACAGACCTTTTAAAATGAAACACAGCGTTTTAATTGAATGGCCTGCTGAGCCAAAGAAAAATCAAGTCTCTTCCAGAATCAAATTCTGACTGTCATACACTTTAAGTAAAGCAAGCAAAATGCCACTCCATGATTCCAGAGAGTGTTATGGCTCTCACAGGGCTTTGGAAAAGCTTTCAGCAAGGTTTTTTTTATAATTGTATTTTCCCTCTAGGTTAAAAGAAATCTCTAATCAAAGTGCTTTTCTAATCTCTCAGGTACTTCCCTACCTGTGCTACACCGGAGACCACTGTGACTCAAAGGGGAGCCTTCTGTGTAAAATTCAAACTAATTTTAACAAAGTTCAATGAAGCAGTTTATTATTGAATTTCTTAAGTAATGAAACTGCCTTTTAAGAACTTTCCCAAAGAACGCTTGGATTTTCATAAAATATTTTAACCTTTGTAACTACCACAATAAAATCTTT
Organism: Peromyscus attwateri; assembly: GCA_902168425.1. Lineage (NCBI taxonomy): Eukaryota > Metazoa > Chordata > Mammalia > Rodentia > Cricetidae > Peromyscus > Peromyscus attwateri. Next base: position 16,070 of record CABHPP010171032.1, read on the forward strand.
GCTGTATATATCAATGTTACATTTATACATATATTAAATAATCTATTGGGCATATATGCAATATATAGATCTAAATCCTATAAACGTAACATACTCAGGAATAACTAGAGTCAATTTATAACTATGCTAAAATATATAATGTATAAAGAATGATATTAAATGTGTTTTTAAAATACTGAGGAGTGTAATTGGCACTTTTAAAGAGTGGAATCATGTCCTCCAATCCTGTTTAGAAAGTAAACCCTCTTTAGATCTTTGCACATCTATCCTTCTCCATAATACAGATCTCTATCTTAATGTCAACCATTAGGCTACAATGAATTTTGGAGTAAGAATTATGTTACTTTCCTTTATGTCTTATATGAATATATTGAGCCTTCTTATTATTTTTGAAATTAAACAAATGAAATTCATACACATGCTCATCAGAGCAGAAGTGAAATTCATAGTATTATTATGACATTAATGTTCCTTAATATTTGGATTGGTTCATTATATTTGAAAATCCAAATCATATTTTAAATTTCTGTTAAGTAAATGCAAGTTTATTTATAAAGAGGTTTTGCAATATGAGCACATGCATGTTATAGGAAACATATAAAAGCTAATGCCTGAGCTGGTGATTATTTCCCTCTAGGCAAACATAGTCTAGCATACAAAATGTTCACTTATTCATCTTCTGACAAGAACAGTCAAAGATTCAATCTAAATTATAACTCAAGCTCAATTCATTTATTTAAATAAGATCTCTGGGTCCTATGGAGTGTTGTCCATATAGTGCTTACTAGTTAAAAATTTACAAATATAAGTATATTAATGTGCCTGTAAATACCCCTAACTAGTGAAGAATATAAAATAAAAGATGGTGGTGCGATTCCCATACTGAAAAAGGAAACTGAAAAATCTAAATAATGATTTGTTTGTTGTCATAGAAACATTATGGGTCAAGAACTGCAAAAGAAGGGGTGTTGACTTGATAAAGTTCCTATTATTATTATTATGATTATGATTATGATTATGATTATGATTATTATTATTATTATTAAGAGATTTTCTATTCATTTTACATACCAGCCACAGATTCCCCTCTCCTCCCTCCTCCCACCACACAGCCCCCCCCCCCCAACCCACCCCCCATTCTCACCTCCTCCCAGGCAAGTCCTCCCATGGGGAGTCAGGAGAGCCTGGTACATTCAGTTGAGGTAGGTCCAAGCCCTTCCTCCTTGCACCAAGACTGTGTAAGGTGTCCCACCATAGGCACTGGGCTCCAAAAAGCGGGCTCATGCACTAGGGACAGGTCCAGATCCCACTGCCTGCCTGGGGCACCCCAAACAGTCTCTGTACATTTTCCCATCATAATCTCGATGTCCCTTGCTCATAGAATCCCTCCTCTCTCTCATTGATTGGACTCCTGGAGCTCGGCCTGGCATCTGGCAGTAGATCTCTGCATCTGCTTCCATCAGTCACTGGTTGAAGGCTCTATGATGACATTTAGGGTATTCAGCCATCTGATCACCAGAGTAGGCCAGTTCAGGCACCCTCTTGACTATTGCCAGTAGTCTAAGGTGGGGTCATCCTTGTGGATTCCTGGGAACTTTCCTAGCACTCTGTTTCTCCCTATTCCCATGATGTCTTCATATATCATGGTATCTCTTTCCTTGCTCTCCCACTCTGTCCCTGTTCCAGCTCGAACCTCCCATTCCCCTATGTTCTCATCCCCCATCCCTTGCCCTCCATTACCCCGCCTCACCCCCAGTTTGCTCATGTAGATCTCATCTATTTCTCCCTCACTGGGTGATCCATGTGTCCTTACTAGATGCTCCAATAGAATTTGCTGAAGGAAGTGGAGGCAGGAGGATCACAAGTTTGAGGCCAGCCTCAACTCCCGTTATTTCTAAGAAAGAGACTTTAAAATTAAAAAATGATTTGACATATTTGCAATAATTTTATAGAAGTACTTCTACTATGAAATTATATGATTCTCCTGGAAGAAATTTCCAAGAAATGTTCATCAGTGAGGTCCTAGTAGCAACGCTACCACAGCACTTTTTCTCTTGGAAATTTTCCCAGCAATTTCTAAATAGTATTGATATTTCTGTTGCAAGCCCAAATGTACCCAAACATATATAGAAATAAACAAGTAAAACTTATTACATGCTAAATATAAAATATATAAATGTAGTATATGCTATATGAAATATATCATATTGGGTAAATATACATATATAGTATATATGTATATACACACATATGTATATGCAAACACACACAAGATTTTATACATATAAGTGTGTATGTGTGTGTGTGTGTGTGTGTGTATGTGTGTGTGTGTGTGTTGCTCTCATCCCTTATCAACATATGGAGACTAATAGAGAAATCACACCATGTCAAATTGCTGAGACTAATGGACAATATGGTGGCCAATACCAATTTATATAACTATGTAAATGACATATCATATATGGTATGTCAATTGACATGTCAATATGGATGAGGAAAATGTCACAAGCCTCAATTCAAAATAATGTCTTCTGAGATACAGATTATCAGTTTCTCCAGGGATATGTACTCTAATATGTTTTCTAATCACAAGTGGCCAATCCGACAGGTGCATACATATACAATCTGCAGAGTCCAGTTATGTTTTATATATGGGCAACATACATGTGTATGTCTATTTAAATATAGACAATTTAATAAAAGTTCATGAATTTGAGAGAGAGTA
>CABHPP010171033.1:0-18734 GCA_902168425.1 Peromyscus attwateri
TGATGACAAGCATTTTAGTGAGGAAAACTCATTATTTATTCAAATATACATATATACTGTATTTCTTAAAGTGTAATTGCAACATAAAAATAAAATAGCAGTATAAAAATTGCCTAATTAATCAGAAATTCTATAGTTCATCAGTAATAGATGTTTGCACATAGTAGATAATTTAGATTAGTCTTTCCTGCTAATAAATTAATTAATTATTCTGCCACCACATTTAGCAATCTCAGTGTTCCCCTGGAGATGTCTAATAGGACTTGCTGTGCACCTAAGCTTTCCAAGCGTATTTCAGCACCCAAATTGTCTTATATTGTTGTCTCTGCTACCTTCAGGCTACAATCTTATTTTTATTATTGTTAAGAAATTTTATTATTCATTTGACATACCAATCACAGATCCCCTTCTTCCTTCCTCCCACCCCTCCAGTCTCTCCCCCCACCCCATTCTCTCCTACAAGAAGGTAAGGCCTCCCATGGGGAGTCAGCAGAACCTGGTACATTCAGTAGATGCAGGTCCAAGTCAGTGAAGCAGGTCCAAGACCTTCAAGCCACAATCTTTCTAACATTTTATAATGAGCAAAATTGGAGATGTTATATCAGCCCATAATTGTATCTCTTCAATTAATATTTTATATTCAGGTGTTTTGATCCTTCATCACCATTTCCTTTCTATGAAAATATTGTTGAATATATCTCATAAAACACTTCAAAATTAAATTAAACTTCAATAATTTTATCAATGACTATTGTCAAAACTCTTGCCTTTATGTTTTCTATCAATTAGCAGTGTAATTTGCTCCAATTATTATGTAGTTATATCTCTGATATTATATATTTTGTTTCTAAAGTTAATTTTTTTTTATATTTCATTAACAAATATATTAATTTTGTTATATATTTATTCATGGTTTAAAAAATTAATTGATATTAATTTTATTTTATTTTATATTTTAATATTAATTGAAAACTATATTAATTGTAAATTTGTAATTTCAATTTATTGAAAATTGAAAACATGATAGAAATCTACTATCAAGTTGAACAATTATTTACAGATAAATCAAAATTTCCTAAGGTATAAATTATTTGTTCATAGTGATAACTTTGTTTACTTCTCTTCCACTATATCATCCTTTTATGTATTTTCTCACTATATTATCCAGCTATTACATAATCTTTAATATCACATAGAATATTAGTTGAATCCTTTACTTATCAATTACAATTACCTTATAATTACTAAGGATAATTACTTACATTTCTCTGTTAAGGACAAGTTTTGTGTGTGTGTGTGTGTGTGTGTGTGTGTGTGTGTATGTGTTTTGTGTTAAAAATAATTGCAATAATTAGGTAAAAGCTATGCCTCAAGACAGACAAATACTTGAGACTCAATAGCTATTGAATTCATAAATCAAAGAAAAGAAAGCAGAATAAAATTAATGTATAGGAAACATTATCACTCCAATATAGTGTATTTATATTTTGATAAGATTCATGCATGTCCATGGGGAATGATAATTTCAAAAGAAATTTTCAGTATATTTGAATTTATTACCATGAAAAATTTCTATGAAAGGGAGACCGTGACATGCCTTCCTTCCAATGTCTGCATATATTTGATCGTGTATGTATCTTAGCACCGGCATCATATCTGATCTAGCACAAAGCTGGCAATACCTCTGAAGATTTTTCAAAGCATGGCTTAAAGTAACTACCACAATGACAGGCTTCATTTTCTCACAAAGCTTTTCAGAGCACTGTAAACTGTCAGCTAAATGTTAGGAACTTGACAGACTGCACCTGCAAAGGGAATGTTTTATTTCTCAATTACTATTCTGAAGACCCTATAATATTTAATCTTCTAAAGCACAGGATAATACAGAGTGGATAAAGTTGAAAGGCATGTTTCCAGAAGGCAAGGACTAAAACCCATTAAGCTAGAAAAACTAGACAGTTAATTTTCTTCATGTTTTGCAAAGGGAAGTTTGCCATAGACTTGTGACTAGACCTTCCCCCTACCATGGACAGCTTATGACTGGATGTTTCCCGGATATCATTTCCTGTCCCTAATTGTTCAATAAGATGTAATATTGTCCTTCTGACAATATTACAAAGAGCAGAAACCTCTTCCTGACTGTGCAAAAGAACTAAACAACCTCTCTGAAAATAAATATGATATGTTAAGTTGAAATGATGTTTAAATGTTTTAAACCTTCAAGCAGTCTCTATTGGCTCTGAAATAAAATATCAAGCTGTTAAACAGCCTGAAAAAAAATAGTGCAAACATGTTTAGCCAGAATTAATGTCAATATCTCCTGATTACTTTGATTTAAGAAAGTTTAGACTGAATGCAAGTATGATGTATTAAAACAAATAATATGTTTTCTTTAGGAAATAATAAGTAGAGACTGTAAGATCAAGGACTAGGCTGTTTGCTAAGAGATTATGCCTTCAATATATGACAGGTAAACTGCACCTAAGCAAAGTCTCTGGGTTCAGTCCTACACACCCTCATTCAGTAGCTCAAAATCAACTGTAACTCAAATTCAGGTAACCTCTGCTGATCTTTAATAGCACCTATACATATATATACACCCATGGACAAAATAAACGAAAAACTAATTAGCTTTTAAATAAAAGTGAGTTTGTGATGATTCATGTTCAATATAGATACTAACTGGTTTGGCTTAGTGAACATTTTTATTCTGTCTTGGCAAGAATTTTTATTAATCCAGACTTTTTTTTATTAATTTACAGGACACTATATATATATGCAATCCAGGTAGTTGACATACAATATTAAATAGGTAGAAATTTTTCTTTCCTAGTAAGACAAATAAATTTTACATTCACTGGTAGAGTGGAGCTAACCACTTTCTTTTGATTAGTAAGTGGAAAAGAAAATACAGAATCATCTAGAGAGTGTCTTCATATTTTTTATGTGTTTTAAATTCAATTTTTGATAATTTCATATACAAATAGTATATTTGTGTCATTTCATCACGTCCCTTTCTCCTCTCCAAGTTCTCTCAAATTCATGACTTGTTCTTTAGTTATTGTTACATAGTTGCAGACAGACACGTATACATAAATCAGCTTGCAGATTCCATTTAATGCTTCTCCTATATGTATTTATTTAGGGCTGCCCACTGGAGAATGCATAATATCAAGGGATTCATGCCTGAAGAAAGCAGACTCTAGCTTTCTCAGAAGCCATTAATTGTCTGGTTTTTAATTAATATTACAATTACTTATTTATTTTCTCTCCACACACACACACACACACACACACACACACACACACACACACACACAATAGTATACCAATGGAGGCGAAAAGACAACTTAATGAGTTTTGTTTCTTTCCTTCCACCAAGTTAGACTCATAGATTGAACTCATGGTCTCATACTTGGAAGCAAATGCCATCATCCACTAGGCCATCTGGTTGACCAATATTCATTTTCTTTTTTTAAATTAATAATTAATATACAAAGTAAAAGGTGTCTATATGAAAATCCCACATATATTTTGTTTAATATGCTATACTAACTCACCTAACCAACTAAATATTTATTTTCCAACAATAGATTTTTATTTCATTGTATTTAATTTTTTAATGTTGGTTTTCTATATCAGGAAACAGTATTTGACTATTTCTGTACTCGCACTGAAAATATCATTTAAGGTATTTCCCAAAGACCACATTTCTCTATGCCATAAGTCAATTTCCATACTGCTAATACCATCAATTACTCCATCCATTAGGATTAAGACTCCACATGAGGGCATATATCTCACTTCTTGCTGTTTGAATCTCCCACCTTAGCTTCATTCCAATTTCTTTCCTTATAGCCATCATAGATTTTAACTAGGAGTGCTAATGGGTTTCAAATTTGTGATAAATGTAGCAGTTCCTCTTTCTGTCCCCTAGACACAAGCACTGTTTGTTACACAGTAGTGAGTGAGCAAGTATAACTTTCTACATGTTTCTCTAAACATAATTGTTTCATCATGTTTCCTTAAGTATGGGATTTATTTGATCTGCAATGTTTTTTATGATTCATTTAGTCATATGTGGTATTTTTTCTAATAAGGAGAGTGTTACTGTTCATGAAGTTGCTTTGGAGTTATTTAGGTACCAAAATTAGAGATATCAAATTCGTGTAATATAGTAATTTCTTTAAAAGGAGTGAAATACTGGCAGCTGTGCTATTCCAGAGGCTCAAAACACAGCACGACAGAATTTCCAGTTCAGCAATCAGAATCTTGTTAGGAACATCAGGACCAGCAACTGAAATAATTTATTTTACCTGACAATGATAGATTGAAATTAGACTATAAATGAATTAGAAATGTTGTAGATAATTAGTTTTCAAAATTCCACTTAACTGAGGTGTCAGGCTTGCAATACAAATCACATTTTAAATATTATTTGCTAACTTTCCATGACAAAGTGATGAGACCCTATCCGATAAAGAAAATTACAAAATATAATTTTAAAACACACTCTTTGTAGTTATTTGAAGCATTTTAAGCCAGTTTAAAATATTTTAATCTGACATTAAAATAAATGATTGCTGAATGTGAACTATGTTGACTCTTAAACCAGGATGGTCCACACAGTGTCATACAGCCCTTTGTGTCCTTGAAGGCTTATCAGAAGTTAAGTTCTTAAATCATTTTGAGACACAAAATCACTTGCGTTAAAACTTTAGAATCGAATTTAAAATAATAAAATGGCTTTTTAACTTTTTAAAAATATATTTAGAAATCAATGTTGATATATTAACTCTAAATATATGAAGTGTAATCCTAAGAAATCATGGAAATTGTTTTTGCATAAATACTTACAGTCATAAATTAGTGCTAAGTGGTCATAAATACATGTATAATCCTTGTTCTTGGTAGATAGAAGTGGAAGAATTAGGAGTCTTGGTTTATCCTTCAAAATATAGTGAGGTTGGGCAAGCCTGAGCTAAATTAAATCCTTCTCCACTCTATCATTTGTTTATTTATCTCTGTGTACATAAATGTTTAAACACATGTACCATAGTGTGAATATGGATATATGAGGACAAATTACAGAAATTGTAGAAGAAATTGTAGTTAGTCCTTTCCTTCCATAATGTGCATCCTGTAGCTGGAATTCAGGTCAACAAGTTTAGCAGCAAATGCCTTTACCTTCTGTCTTAGTCATTGTTCTATTGCTATGAAGAGACACCATGATTGAGGAAACTCTTCTAAAAGGAAGAACTGAATTGGGGCTTTGCTTACAGATTCAGAGGCTGAGTGCACAATCATCATGGCAAGAACCACATGGTTCTGGAGCTGCAGTCTACATCCTGATCCAAAGGCTTTTGAAACCCAGTGATATACCTCCTCCAACCAGGCCACCCAATCTTTTTAGAGAGCTCCACCCCCTGTTGTAAAAATTCAAATGGATGAGCCCATCAGAGGGTCATTCTTAAAAAAAAAAAAAAATGGGAGGGTCATTCATTCTTATTCAAACCATGACACTTACTGGGCCTTCTTAGGAGCCCCTGTGATGTGTGTGGGGTGTGTGTGTGTGTGTGTGTGTGTGTGTGTTTCAGTAGATCAGGCAGCAGTCATCTTTGTCATTTGATGTCCAGAAACATCTTTTGACATTGAAGAAGAGATGTGTATAGGTTCGTAGATATAAATGTTTTTTAAATTATATATTTACAGAATACTGGTCATCAGTGAAACATTGTTTATTCAAAAATAGAATAAATCTTTACAAAATTATGATCATCTTTCTGTTTATTTGATCTTTTAAATATAATGTTAGTCTTTCTTCTTTTGTTCTTATTGTTATTCATTGGTTGGTTTTCATATAATTTTTTTTCAGAGGGTATCTACTGCATTGATGTTGAGACATGAATATTTATTTAGTACATTTCTGCTAGGCCTGATAGAAGAATACATGGAACATCAGTCACACTGTGGAGATGACAGAGCCTCAAGATCAGCATCACTTACCTTCTTTATGGGGACACTGCTGCCAACAGAATCATGGATACCTGGGAGAATGCCTTTCTTCTCACCCCAGTCCTTACCAGCTAATATTCACTTATCAACACTACAATTTTTAGCCAAATCAAATGTATCAGTCAATTTGCTGCAATTCCCTCTTAGGGTTTTTATCCATAAAACACGGAGTACTAATCATTAGAACAACACGTGCTTTAGCTGATGGCCATATAGTTTTTGCCAAAAATAAACTATTTTCATAAATTTTTGGTGACTGAAGTCGCCTCTTGACTTCACAATAGTGGTAATAATCACTTTCATAATAAATTGTATTCAAATATTTTACTTTGTAAATTGATGTTATTATAAACCTAGACCATTGTACATCCATTTTTCCCTAGAACCACCTTTAATACTCATCGACAGAATAATGGATAAAGATAATAAAACATATGACTAAAAAGAGGGTTTCATTTAGTCATGAAGCAGAACGAAATTAAGTTGCTTTCTGGAAATATATAAAAACTGAGATCATCATATTAAGCAAAATAAATCAGACTCCAAAATAGATATCAGAGAGAGTTTGTATATTTGTGGTTGGTTGGCTTTCTATGTAAAATCATTGTCGGTTTATGTCTGATTGTATGCTTGTATGTCTCTCTCTGTTTGTGTATGTGTGTCATATAAAGGCAAAGAGATATACTTAGTCAATGAAGGTGATGTATGACTTCCTGAGGAAACATGAACAAATGTGTGTTCATCCCATGTAGGACACAGATGACAGACCATAGACACAATTCTTCTCAAGTCTAACTCAGGGAAATCGTTAGAAGGGGTTACCTGCCAGAGCTCAAGATTCAACTAGAGTTGCTTTCAGGGTTGCCAAGGGGATCATTTCATTTACCTCAACTTTCTCAACTTAGGTTACAGTATGGCCTCCATTAATACCGACTTTTACGTAGGTTCCAGAACTCCTAGTTCCGGTCCTCATATGGAAGGAGAATAGGGACCAAACCAGCAGCAAGAGTAGCCCATGAAAGCTGCATGGTGGTGGAGCACGCCTTTAATCCCAGCACTCGGGAGGCAGAGCCAGAAGGATCTCTGTGAGTTCGAGGTCAGCCTGGTCTACAGAGCGAGATCCAGGACAGACACCAAAACTACACAGAGAAACCCTGTCTTGAAAAACTCAAAAAAAAAAAAAAAGAGTAGCATAAAGATGGTAAAGAATTCTTGCAAGCTGTTCCTTCTAGAGATTCATACAACAAATGAAGCCTGCTAAAGAAAATCTTGCCATATAGATGCGTGGAAGGGGCTAATTGAATATACTATGAAGAGTCACAAAGGTTTTTGAGTCCATGCTCATCCTTCAGTTGACCGCCTACACCCATTCTCAGGAGTACATTCCCTTTTCCAATAACTCTGAATTTCCCTTTCTAACCATGAGGTGAGTCTCAGATCCAATTCATGAATCCAATAAGAAAGAAACTGCCTTCTTCTGCAAGTAACTCTGGTGTACTTGGGCCAATAGCCCCCAAACTCATGTACACACCTGAGAACACTCATCTCCATGTACTAAATGTATGTACAAACAAGTCATTTTCTAAGGCCCATAAAATTTTATTAATGATCACCCTCATTATAGAAATCCCTGCAGCTCATTTATCATTATAGAAGTAGAAATGTTCAGTGTAGTAATGTTCAAAGCCCAGTCAAGAATGTTCAGCTTGGGAAAATATATAGGGTTAGATACCCTGTGTGTACAATTCTCAACATATATGTTTGAACTCAATAAAGCCCATTTCTTAAAATTGTAAACTGTGCTTTGACTGTAAAAAAAAAATGATATATACTTTATCCTTTTATCCACTAAGTAATATGTGCATGCTTTTGCTATCTTCTCCCAGCACACAGCAACAGCTGTCTGACCTTGGGTGCATGATAGTATACTTAGGACTAATTGTTTTCTGCACCTCCTGGTGAAGGTCTGTAATTAGGCATTGCTGTTCAGCAGCTCAGCATATTATTTGAAGAGGAGGCAACCCTCTAGCAATGCTTCTGTGTACAACCTGTGAGGCTGTTGTAGCTCATCCTCTTCAGATCTCTGTACTGAATGTTAGTTAAACTGCCTACTAACATTTTCAAGTTATTTGTGAGCACTGTGCATCTGGTTTCCAAAAGTTTTTAATGGTAGCTTCTTAACAACGTTTCTCTATTTTGTGTATTTTGAAGTTTTTTAGTATTTATTCTTTTATATTCCAACCACTGTTTCCCCTCCCTTCTCTACTACCAATCGCCCCTCCCTACCACATCGCCTGTGTCCCCTCCCTGTCTACTCCTCCTCCATTTCTCTCCAGAAAAGAGCAGGCCTCTGGTGGATATCAACCAAACTTGGCATACATCAAGTTGCAATAAGACTAGGCACATATCCTCATATATGGCTGGAGAAGGCAACTCGGCAGGAGGAATTGGGTCCCAAAAGCAGGCAGAAGAGTTAAAGACTGCCCCTGATTCCACTGTTAGGAGTCCCATAAGAAGACCAAGTTACACCACTGTAACATATATACAGTGGACCTTGGTCAGTCTCTTGCAGGTTTCCTGGTTGTCAATTCAGTCTCTGTGGACCCATATGAGGGCACAGGTGAGTTGATTCTGTGGGTTTCCTTGTGTTGTCCTTGAATCCTCTGGGTCCTACAGTCCTTTCTCCAGCAGGATTCCCGAGCTCCAGGGGCCTAACTGTAGGTTTCTGCACCTATTTCCTTTGGTTGCTGGATGAAGCCTCTCTCATGACATGATGACAATTTGACTAGGCACCAAACTAAGAGTATAGCAAAATATCATTAGCAATCATTTCATTGACTTTTTTTTTTTTTGCTAGTCATGTTTGGTTGAAAGGCTAGATTCACAACCAAAAATACTGCCTGCATTTTTAACCAATATTTTGTTTTGTCACCTCTCTCTTCCCTGCCTCTCTGTTTGTCTGTCTGTCTCTCCCCTCTCCTTGTCTATCTATCTCCATGCCTCTCTCTCTCTCTCTGTGTGTGTGTGTATGAGAGACTGTTGACTATGAACAATATCCACCTAATAACCTGCATTTAAAATGTGAAAGGTTGGGGACCCTGTAGCAGGAATCTTAAAAGTTCTTATTAATAAAATCAAACCTGAGCCGGGTATTGGGGTGAACATGGGAAGGTCAGAGAGACAGAATAAGCCACAGCTATCTCACCTCGCCGGATCCTTAGCTGGTCTTGCTTCCTCAGACTGGAAGCCTCTGAGTCCTCATATCCAAATGAGTCTCAGCTGAACTGCTGCTCGAAGCCTGAATGCTTAACCAGGCCAATGCTTCTCCAGGCCAAATGCCTCTCCAGGGCAAATGCCTCTAGTTTCTGGTCCTCAAACCTTATATACCTGTCTGCTTTCTACCACCACTCCCTGGGATTAAAGGCTTGCTTTCTGGGATTAAAGGCGTGGGTCACCATGCTTGGGTGTATCCTTGAACACATGGATTTCTGTCTCTGGAATGCTAGGATTAAAGGCGTGTGCTACCACTCCCTAACCTATGTTTAACATTGTGGCTGTTCTGTCTCTGACCCCAGATAAGTTTATTAAGGTACACAATATTTTGGGGAACACAATACCACCACAGGACCCAGCTCAATAGTGTAATATTTGGCTAGGCTCAATCTCATCACCACGAAATTATATTAATTTAGATAGTTCACCTGCAAGTTTAGAGCCAGTATATATACATGTGTACTATTGTGGGTTAGTTTTCATGATGTTCACTAAATGAGAAGGTTGGGTATCCAAATCCATAACGCTCAGCAAGCCTTTCCACAGAATTTTCTGTTCTATTTCTGCTGTAGACAAAATGAGTACAAGACACTGAAATGTAAATTATTAGCTCATAAGTGTTATCCTGGTGAACTATGTTTGGATTCAGAATCACCTGAGGGAGTTGTAAAAACACAGCACTCAGCCCAAGATCCAGAGATACTGATTTGTTGGTCTGAGATGCAGTTTAAGAACATTTCTGATGGGGTTTTCAGGAGCACAGGCTAAAAATCTAGACTGAAGAAGAGAGAACATGGTTTTTAAAAAAATTATTTTACCCCATGTAGCATTTATACAGTTACTTAAATCTGTTGCATTTTATAGTAAGTTTGAAAAACTTGAAAGAATTGTCTCTTCAAGTTTTAATTTTTGTTTACTGTTTATGTCTTGCCCTGAAATCTCTTGCATGTCTTAATGAGATTTCACCTTTGTTTCTCTTATCATCTTCCACACTTGTTTTTTGCCTTTTCTGTACAAAGAGCAACTGCTTCTCAGTAATCAGTCCTTATAGCTTCTCCTCGGGTTCTTTTATCCCTGGTGATAGCAGCTCTTAGCTCACTCATGTTTAGTGGGTATATCTGACTAGTGTTTGTGATTATGGCAAAACTCTGCTCTCACCAATGCTCACAGGTAAAGTAACCCAAATAAAAAGAGTAATGCCATTCAAAATGTGGCAACAGAGTAGTGATGTCACTCAGACACAGCCAGTCAGTGCAGGATGCAGATAGACAATATACATGCCTAGGAAGATACAATCATAGACTGATGATAAATGAACTGTTACAAGTGTAGATATATAGGCATCATCCTCCTGATCAGAATTCTCCATGGAACTTCTCTTTTCTCAGATAATAAACATAAATTCTCTTTAATGCCTTACAGGCCCACAGACTTTTTAGTCTCCACCATCTGCCCACACAGGTATCATTCCACATACCTCTCTGTCTTTTATTTCTGTTGAAGTCCAGATGCTTCTTCCAGCTCCCACATTTTAATGTTGTAAAAAATTATGCTCACTGAGCTTTCAATCTACCTTTGCTGAAATGTCAATGTTCCATCAGACCTAGGTTGACTATCTTACTCATTCTTTAAATGCAACCATTCCTAACCTCATTTTCTGATGCTCTATCTATAATGCTTATCACTCTTTAGTATAATACATTTCATTTCAGGTGAGTATCCTTCAATTTTAATCAAGTATAACTAGGCAAAGACAAAGAACTTTGTTTGGTTTGTTGAACACATTGTACACAAAATATAGAAATAAACACAGACTTACTTAGAAAAATGTTCAGTGTATGCCCAATGAATTTAACAAAAGAAATTTGTAACTTGGATACTTTAAAACTATAACTTTAACTTTGATACTTTAAAATTTGTATCACATTGTGGATTCTTTTAAAATCATACATGAATTTTCTTCATGTTGAATTTTCCAGTAGAAAATTGGTTTGAAATAAAAATTAAAAAGTTTTTATTTTTGTACATTCTTTATTATAAATGTTAGTCTAAAACTATACATTTTTTTCTAAAATAAAGTTGATGTCATCAAAACTCTAACTTTTGTTTTAGTATCATTACCTGTTTCCTCTACCTCCTTAACCCAAACTCACTCCTCCATGCTCAATCATGTGTGTTTTTATATTGTTTTTTAATTTTGAAGGGTGATTCATGACCTTTACTTTTTAGCCCATTTCTTCATTTATATTAAAATAACTCATAATCATTTGTCATAGTTGAAATTCAACATATATTTCTGAACTCATGTTTCTCCCAAGACATCATGTATAAATCCTTGAGAATAAGTTTTCTTTGTGATCACTTATTATTTACTGGATCTCCTTATAGCCCTTATAGCAATAGAGTTTCACAGTAGGTTTATAAAACTGCATATAGTTATGATCACTTGTTATCCCAGCACTTGGCAGTCTGAATCAATATGATCATGAGCTCAAGGTCACTTAGGCAATGAAGCAAAACCTTGTTTCAAAAAAGGTTATGCAATGTCTAGTTCTTGACTTTGTGTGGCTTTGTTAAATGCAGCCAAATATCAGTTAAATAATTAAAACACAACAAAATCTTTGAATAGTTTTTCAGGAAGTTGTTATTGAACTTGGATATACTTGAATCCCATTGATTGGATTTGTAAATATTCAGTCATTATTGTAGTTGCCATTTTTAAATTAGCATTGATCTATTTTTTTCTCACATTAAGAGAAGTAAGGCTTTTCATGGCTGAGAATTATCCATCTCTTCCATTATGAGTGATAGGGTTTAATTTGATTAAAACAAACCCATTGCTTATGCATTCTTCCTTGCTAGGAATTCCAAGCATGTTTGTTTTTATTTTCTTCAGTCTGAAAGCACCTTCAAAAATGATTCAAAGGCTAAGCTTCTCTTTTAAGCAACAGTGATGCTGATTTCTATTTTCCACCCAGCATCTTATTTCCAATTTCAGCGGGATTAGTAAAACACTATCTATATAACATGTTTGAAATATTATTTATTATTGAACAGTATTAAAATACTATTAAAAAGTATCAGATAACTTCCTTTAAGTGGTTATTATTTATTCTCAACAGTGTATTCTTTTAACTGAGTAGAAGACATATTTATTTCTTATTTTGTCTTTATCACTTAAATAATATATTAAAACTATTATTCTATTGCAATTAACTTGTAGTTATTTGATGCTCCCTTTTACATATATGTATGTATACACACATGCATACACATGTATATACATTATATATATATATATATACATAGATATATGATTTACAAGCATTGTTTTGCATAGTTTACTTTTTGACCTACTCAAAATTCATTACAAAGGCATGAAGATTTATTTCTGAAATTTCTCTAATTTTTATAATTGCTATTTTAGCTCTAAATAGGGGATTCTTCTGCCTGTTTTGAATTAGGTTCTGATCATGATTTTGTGGACAGCGAAAACAGAAATTGTGTCCCTATCTTATGTGCAAGCCTTATGAAAAATAGATGAATAGAGGTTAGAAGAGGCTGCTGAAGTTAATAAAAATGTGGGCAACTTTTCCTTGAAATGGGTAGCAAGTTGGCCTTTACTGATGTTTTCAGGTTCCATGTGGTATATAAGGTGTAAAATACTTTTCTAGGCAAAGCATTCCAATCTTTAGTTTTAAACCTTAATCTCCTGAAAGAAATATTGCTCTGAAGGAAATTGCATATGCTATCAGTTATTTTGTGATATTTGCCTAAAATTCCTTCTCAAGAGCCTGATTATCAGTTCTGTTTGTTTATTACCAATCATGTGTGTGTGTGTGTGTGTGTGTGTGTGTGTGTGTGTGTGTGTGTAATTTCTTTGTTATTTGTTTAATAGTCCATGAATGAGGAAAACATTTCAATGTTAAGTGTGGTCCATGGTATGAGTATCCTTTCTTGTGGTTCTCATTTTTTTTTAATTTTTTTTTCATTATGTAATATGCATGGCTATTTTTCCTGCAGTTATTTTGTGAACCACATGCCTGTAGGGACTGTGTTGACATATAGAGAACATTTAGTCCCTTGAAATTGGTCTTTCAAAGGGCTGTGAACTGACATTGGATGCTAGAATTGAACCTAGATCCCCTGGAAGAGTAACCAGTCCTTGTAACCACTGAGCCATCTCCTAGCTTTAGGTTCCCATTTTTTACTTCTATTATTGCTGGGGTTTACAACCAATCTATAATGGTCACGTAATTGCTCTGTTTAATAGTGATGCAGCCTAGAAGGGAGTTCCCATCTCTGTGATGGATTTTTTATTCCTGATTCTTACAGATTGACTATGATAGTTCAGTAATAGCTAATCCTTAGCATTAAAATAATACCGTCGATAAGTATTGTTTAAATCTGGCTTTGTCTTGGAATGTCTTGTTCACTCCGTCTGTGATGATTGAAAGTCAGGTCATTGGAGGTGTGGCCTTGAAGGGATAGCAAGACCCTGGTCTCATGCAGGTGTGATGGCTAGTGTTAGCGCCTGTAGCTGAAGGTTTCTTGGTCCCACCCAGGCCTGTGGTCAGGACAATCTCTCCCACCTGAGGTCCCGCAGATGCTCATAAAATTATCATTGAGAGGCTTACATTAATTACAGACTGTATGGCCTAGGCTTCAGCTTCTTGTCAGCTAGCTCTTTCATCTTAAATTAACCCATTTCTATAAATGTATACATTGCCACGTGGCCATGGCCTTACTCGTCTGCTGACAACTTGTTGCTCCTTGGGCTCATGTCTCTCCAGACTCTGCCTTTCTCTTTCCTGTCTCTCTCCTTGGATTTCTCCCCTACCTCTAATCTGCCTTGCCACAGGTCAAAGAGGCTTATTTAAAAACTAATGGGAACAACATATATTCACAGTGTACAGTAAGACACCCCCAGCTATCACTCTTACAGAATCCAGACCACCAGGGTGTTAGACCTCTAGCCATGCCTATGTGGATTGTCTTGATTGTGTTCATGTGAACTGATGTGGGAAAGCCCACCTTAAATGCAGGAAGTACCTGGGCTGTGTAAGTGGAGAAAGCATGCTGAGCAAGAGCCAGCACACATCCACCAGTTGCTGTCTGTCTCTTTACTGAGGATACAATGTGACCACCCCTCTCTAGCTGCTGCTGCTGTGA
Source organism: Peromyscus attwateri (assembly GCA_902168425.1). Lineage (NCBI taxonomy): Eukaryota > Metazoa > Chordata > Mammalia > Rodentia > Cricetidae > Peromyscus > Peromyscus attwateri. The sequence goes on from CABHPP010171033.1 coordinate 14,461, forward strand.
CTTCTCTCACAGTGATGGATTGTAACCTTTAACTGTGAGCTTGAATAAACCATTCCCTCCTGAAAAAAAATAAATAAAAATAAAATAAAATAATACTGTCATATTTTATTTAGTTTCTTTTACATTCCATCACCTCTCTATTTTTGTCAGAGTACCATGTGTCCACCACTAGTCCCTCATTTCCACATGTTCAATCTCTATGGAAATTCTTTGTTTTTCTGTCTGTTGACAGCACTGCTCTCATGGAGGTAATTTCCAACCTGTGCAGGTCTCCTTTCTCATATTCTCTTGTCTACATTGTGCATAGTGAATTATGTCTGTGTTTCTCACATAGGGATAGTAACTTTCCTAGTTTTCAATGATCTTTGAGTGTTTCTCGTTGTGTTTGTTGTCTTTTCACATACCATTGGATACACAAGGTAATCATACCTGAGGTCATTAGGTATCTACTTAGTGAATATCAGCACTTGCACCTGAAAAGTATGGACATCTTCAAGAACAATAATATTTTCAATTTGACTGTTCTTGAAGACATGTGAAATATGAAATTTCTACTTTCACTCATTTCCACATCCCACCTAATGTACTTTCTTCCTATAAATAGTGAAACCCATATTCTAGTTATCAACTTGTATCCATTGTATCTTTGAGATTAAATGAGAACTTGTTTATAATATTATGTTCCTAATATAATCGATATGGCTCCTAGTATTATATGTTAAATAATATTTTCAGGAAAATATTTGAGAAGAATTATAACTTCAGTTATTTAAATTGTTCATATTATGAAAGAGGTAAACATAAGACTTCTCAATGATCATACTTCCATAAGATAAAATTAAAATAATCATTTTAAAAACTAATGATATAAATAAAAATTATTTTACTTCCCATTTACTGGTTCTATCTCGAAGCACTCATATGTACTAATGTTTCTAAGAAACTACAATGGTAAAACATAATAAAATTTTCTACATATTGAATTTATAAGCCAAAGAAGTGGTTTAGGTAATTTGTTATTATATTGCTCGTCCAAGATAGTAAAACAAGAAAGTTCTACGCTCACACTCAGAAATGAGAAGGCCATAGCTGCATACAAACAGACCTTTTAAAATGAAACACAGCGTTTTAATTGAATGGCCTGCTGAGCCAAAGAAAAATCAAGTCTCTTCCAGAATCAAATTCTGACTGTCATACACTTTAAGTAAAGCAAGCAAAATGCCACTCCATGATTCCAGAGAGTGTTATGGCTCTCACAGGGCTTTGGAAAAGCTTTCAGCAAGGTTTTTTTTATAATTGTATTTTCCCTCTAGGTTAAAAGAAATCTCTAATCAAAGTGCTTTTCTAATCTCTCAGGTACTTCCCTACCTGTGCTACACCGGAGACCACTGTGACTCAAAGGGGAGCCTTCTGTGTAAAATTCAAACTAATTTTAACAAAGTTCAATGAAGCAGTTTATTATTGAATTTCTTAAGTAATGAAACTGCCTTTTAAGAACTTTCCCAAAGAACGCTTGGATTTTCATAAAATATTTTAACCTTTGTAACTACCACAATAAAATCTTTGCTGTATATATCAATGTTACATTTATACATATATTAAATAATCTATTGGGCATATATGCAATATATAGATCTAAATCCTATAAACGTAACATACTCAGGAATAACTAGAGTCAATTTATAACTATGCTAAAATATATAATGTATAAAGAATGATATTAAATGTGTTTTTAAAATACTGAGGAGTGTAATTGGCACTTTTAAAGAGTGGAATCATGTCCTCCAATCCTGTTTAGAAAGTAAACCCTCTTTAGATCTTTGCACATCTATCCTTCTCCATAATGCAGATCTCTATCTTAATGTCAACCATTAGGCTACAATGAATTTTGGAGTAAGAATTATGTTACTTTCCTTTATGTCTTATATGAATATATTGAGCCTTCTTATTATTTTTGAAATTAAACAAATGAAATTCATACACATGCTCATCAGAGCAGAAGTGAAATTCATAGTATTATTATGACATTAATGTTCCTTAATATTTGGATTGGTTCATTATATTTGAAAATCCAAATCATATTTTAAATTTCTGTTAAGTAAATGCAAGTTTATTTATAAAGAGGTTTTGCAATATGAGCACATGCATGTTATAGGAAACATATAAAAGCTAATGCCTGAGCTGGTGATTATTTCCCTCTAGGCAAACATAGTCTAGCATACAAAATGTTCACTTATTCATCTTCTGACAAGAACAGTCAAAGATTCAATCTAAATTATAACTCAAGCTCAATTCATTTATTTAAATAAGATCTCTGGGTCCTATGGAGTGTTGTCCATATAGTGCTTACTAGTTAAAAATTTACAAATATAAGTATATTAATGTGCCTGTAAATACCCCTAACTAGTGAAGAATATAAAATAAAAGATGGTGGTGCGATTCCCATACTGAAAAAGGAAACTGAAAAATCTAAATAATGATTTGTTTGTTGTCATAGAAACATTATGGGTCAAGAACTGCAAAAGAAGGGGTGTTGACTTGATAAAGTTCCTATTATTATTATTATGATTATGATTATGATTATGATTATTATTATTATTAAGAGATTTTCTATTCATTTTACATACCAGCCACAGATTCCCCTCTCCTCCCTCCTCCCACCACACAGCCCCCCCCCCCCAACCCACCCCCCATTCTCACCTCCTCCCAGGCAAGTCCTCCCATGGGGAGTCAGGAGAGCCTGGTACATTCAGTTGAGGTAGGTCCAAGCCCTTCCTCCTTGCACCAAGACTGTGTAAGGTGTCCCACCATAGGCACTGGGCTCCAAAAAGCGGGCTCATGCACTAGGGACAGGTCCAGATCCCACTGCCTGCCTGGGGCACCCCAAACAGTCTCTGTACATTTTCCCATCATAATCTCGATGTCCCTTGCTCATAGAATCCCTCCTCTCTCTCATTGATTGGACTCCTGGAGCTCGGCCTGGCATCTGGCCGTAGATCTCTGCATCTGCTTCCATCAGTCACTGGTTGAAGGCTCTATGATGACATTTAGGGTATTCAGCCATCTGATCACCAGAGTAGGCCAGTTCAGGCACCCTCTTGACTATTGCCAGTAGTCTAAGGTGGGGTCATCCTTGTGGATTCCTGGGAACTTTCCTAGCACTCTGTTTCTCCCTATTCCCATGGTGTCTTCATTTATCATGGTATCTCTTTCCTTGCTCTCCCACTCTGTCCCTGTTCCAGCTTGAACCTCCCATTCCCCTATGTTCTCATCCCCCATCCCTTGCCCTCCATTACCCCACCCCCACCACCAGTTTGCTCATGTAGATCTCATCTATTTCTCCCTCACTGGGTGATCCATGTGTCCTTACTAGATGTTCCAATAGAATTTGCTGAAGGAAGTGGAGGCAGGAGGATCACAAGTTTGAGGCCAGCCTCAACTCCCATTATTTCTAAGAAAGAGACTTTAAAATTAAAGAATGATTTGACATATTTGCAATAATTTTATAGAAGTACTTCTACTATGAAATTATATGATTCTCCTGGAAGAAATTTCCAAGAAATGTTCATCAGTGAGTTCCTAGTAGCAACGCTACCACAGCACTTTTTCTCTTGGAAATTTTCCCAGCAATTTCTAAATAGTATTGATATTTCTGTTGCAAGCCCAAATGTACCCAAACATATATAGAAATAAACAAGTAAAACTTATTACATGCTAAATATAAAATATATAAATGTAGTATATGCTATATGAAATATATCATATTGGGTAAATATACATATATAGTATATATGTATATACACACATATGTATATGCAAACACACACAAGATTTTATACATATAAGTGTGTGTGTGTGTGGTGTGTGTGTGTGTATGTGTGTGTGTGTATGTGTGTGTGTGTGTGTTGCTCTCATCCCTTATCAACATATGGAGACTAATAGAGAAATCACACCATGTCAAATTGCTGAGACTAATGGACAATATGGTGGCCAATACCAATTTATATAACTTTGTAAATGACATATCATATATGGTATGTCAATTGACATGTCACAAGCATCAATTCAAAATAATGTCTTCTGAGATACAGATTATCAGTTTTTCCAGGGATATGTGCTCTAATATGTTTTCTAATCACAAGTGGCCAATCCAACAGGTGCATACATATACAATCTGCAGAGTCCAGTTATGTTTTATATATGGGCAACATACATGTGTATGTCTATTTAAATATAGACAATTTAATAAAAGTTCATGAATTTGAGAGAGAGTA
>CABHPP010171036.1:0-24274 GCA_902168425.1 Peromyscus attwateri
CTCTCTCTCTCTCTCTCTCTCTCTCTCTCTCTCTCTCTCTCTCTCTCCACACACACACACACACACACACACACACACACACACACACACACTGCATTATATTATTAGGTAGGGTTTATATTATTATAGTAGCATTGTAGGGTCTTCATCTGTGTTCAAAGATTGATCTATATAACATACTTTACAAACTACAGCAATAATACGCTCTCTACTAAATCATGCTTTGAAGTTTAATGAGTTTTTTAATTTACCTGACCAAAAGTCTTAAGCACAAGCAGTTTCTAAGAAGGAGACAGATAAGAACGTGAACACTGAAACTTATTTACGATTCCCAAAGCACATATGCATCACCTATGCCTGAGCATGGCATTGTCCTCGCTGTAGATTTATATATTTAATCTTATTTTCAAGATATATTAATAAGAAAGGACGGGTCCTGTACCTCTCGGTGAGAACAGGATTAAATTCTCGGCCATGCTGACAGACTGGCAAACCTTGCCAAGCTTCTCACCCTAAGTTAATCTCACCTGGGTCTCCAGCCACTGTCTTACTGAGGTGAAACTGTGAACATTTTAACACCAGGATAATAATGGAAACTCTGTTCTTAACACATGCAGAGTATTTCTTCTTTAATGAAGACAGCTCAGACAACTAAATTGTGTCAAACTAAATTATACAATCCTGGAAACATCCATACACATGTAAATTGTATAGACAAGGAAATGCTTTTTCTTAGGATTTGCCCTCATCTAGGATGAAGGTACCTGGCTTCTCAGGGGCAGATTGCAAGTGGTTTACAGTCCAATCTCTAACAGGTTGAGACAAGCATCTATGAATAGCCAGACTGTGGAGCCCTCTCTGCTTTTGGAGAGCTCTTTTTTCTCTGACTGCCCTATTCCCGCTTTTCAGTAGGACTCCATTGTCTAGGGCACATCACACCAAGGTAGAATTTCTGTGATGTCCATCTCTCCCTTCTATTCCATTTTTTCCTTAACCAATCAAAAACCAACCAGCCAATCCTCTGTCCTCCAGTGCACAAACCAAAAATAAAATAATTCTACAGCAAATACATTCTTCTCTTTTCTTTTTTTCTTTCCTTATTTTTTATTTATTTTTATTTATTTATTTATTTATTTGTTTGTTTATTTATGGTTTTTTTCAAGACAGGGTTTCTCTGTGTAGCTTTGCGCCTTTCCTGGAACTCACTTTGGAGACCAGGCTGGCCTCAAACTCACAGAGATCCGCCTGCTTCTGCCTCCCAAGTGCTGGGATTAAAGATGTGCGCCACCACCGCCCGGCAGCAAATACATTCTTAAGTGACTGGAATTCCTGGGCTGTAGTTTGGATCAGTGGTCCACTATTAAAGTTTAGTACACAGGGCGATGCTACTGGAGTGTGGAATCTTTAAGAAAGTGAAACCTCCCGGGAAGTCTTTAAGTCATCAGGTATGCCCTTAAAGGGGACTGTGGAAATCTATTCCGTTTTCTTTCTTTGCTCCCAAGCTATGAGGTAAGAAGCTTTGTCCTACTACATACTCCTGCCATGATGTATCTCCTCATTGCAGCCCAAAGCAACAGAGCCAACTTCCAAAACTGTGAGCCAAATACATCTTCTCTCCATGAAATACCTTGGATATTTCTCTTACAGTAATGGAGAGCTAGCTAATACACCCATCATTGAGTTTCTTCACTCAATTGCTTAAAAAGAAACACCCTAAATATTCAAGTCCCCTTATATTTTCTTTTCTATTCAAAATATCTTCTCAAAAAAAAAAGAGAGAGAAAGAAAGGAAAGAAGGAAGAGAGGGAGGGAAGAAGTTAGGAAGGAAGGAAGAAAGGAAGAAAGGAAGGAAGGAAGGAAGGAAGGGAGGAAGGAAGGAAGGAAGAGAGGGAGGGAGGGGAGGAGGGAAGGATGCAGGGTATACTGCTGCATGCCAGTGTTCTCAGGATTTGGGAGGAGAGAATTCTAAAACAAGAGGGAAGGATTGTCAAGAACATTTATAGGGCTATGCTAGATTTGGCTTTTTATTTCCTGGCCAGTTGATTAGTCTGTAGGAACGGAATTTAACTTGTAAACTTTCTTTTGGTAGAACAGATAACCAGAGAGGTTATGCTTTATGGCTCTGTTAGTTGTTAACCACATTAGAATTTGATCTTTCCATCCTGTTTTGGCACTGCCTACAAATGCCTGATGCCTGAAGTATTCTCTGACTCAGCTGCAACATGTCACTGGTTCCCTTCTTCATCAGTGAATAGAGTAAAATGCTGGCAATTGTTTGTTTTATATTTGCAATAATAACAGTTTTTCTCTTTACAGAAATTATCAGGGATTTTGAAAACACATCAGTAAGGAAACATCTGGCAACTAATGTTCTTCCTGGTTCTTGGGCTCCGTAATGCATCCAGACATCAGCTAGTGCCTAGGTATCTGGTTTCTCTTCTCTAACAGTCCTGTTATCTTTATCCAGTGCCATCAATGAGTAATACAAATACAGATATTTCAGTCTTAGTAAACAAGACAATTATTAAATCTTTCAAAGGTAAACATATTTTCATTCATTTTTTATTTATTGAGAATGTACATATTTCTGTACTAATAAATGCAGAAAAATGAACTTCTGAGAAATTACAATTACTTTCAAATTATAGGGCTGCACAAAACCATCAAATAGGTTTTTTTTAACACATTAAAAAATGTAATAGTTCCTTTTTTATTGGAAGGCAATTAAACTCTGAAATTCTATGACTGTGTAAAAATAAGGCTTTAACTTGGTAAGGAAAATACAAGGTCCAAATGCTGATATTTGAAATTTTCAAGAAAATAAGGATAATGAAAACTTTAGGCAATTCTTAAGCAAGTCCCTCAAGATACAGCGATTAGATTGAGGTCTATAGGAAACAATCATATCCCATCATCCCCTCCGTAACGGCAAGGAGATGACTGGTGATCTGAAGAAGCCCACAGAATGGCTTCTCCTCAGAATGCTGTGAAGAAGATCTAGACCATAGTTTCTCTTGTAAGGAGACCTAGATGACGTTGAGTTCTACCACTGAAAACTGTTCTCCTTGTTTACATTTTCTATAGGAGTGGAAGGCAATATAAGCCAAACGAAAGAGGCCATGCTGAGGATGCAGAAGGACTTAGGATTTCTGCCACTATCAAACTAAGTGACCTTCGATATGTCATAAACCACTCTGATCCTCAAGGTCATCCTCAAGATTAGGTCCTCAGTGAAACTAGCTGTTCTCATTGTTACTACAGTTGATTCAGATAGTTTGCTAATAAAATTGAGGATCAGAAAATAATGATTAAAAATGTAACAATATAAAATTATATCCTAATGAGATTTCACTATACTCAGAGATTGGTGCCTAGCCCAGTTGTCATCAGAGAGGCTTTATCCAGCTCATGATGAAAACAGTGCAGAGACCCACAGCCAAACATTAGGCCAAGCTCAGGGAATCCTGCTGAAGAGAGGGAGGGAGGATTGTATGAGCCCGAGGGGTCAAGGACACCACAAGAAAACCCACAGAACCAACTCAACTGGCCTCATAGTGGCTCACAGAGACTGAACGGACAACCAGGGAGCCTGCATGGCGCTGACCTAGGCTCTCCACATATTTGTTACAGTTGTGTAACTTGGTCTTCTTGTGGGACTCCTAACAGTGGGAGCAGGGGCTGTTTCTGACTCTTTTGCTGGCTTTTGGAACCCTTTTCCTCATACTGGGTGCCTTGCTCAGCCTTAATATGTGGGGAGGTGCTTTGTCTTACTGCAATTTGATATGCCACATTTGGTTGATATCTATGAGAGGCCTATCATCATGGGGGGTACCGGAGGGGTGGGGGGAGGGACTGAGAGGAGAAGAGGGAGGGGAAACTTCAGTCAGGATGTAAATAATAATAATAATAATAATAATAATAATAATAATAATAATAATTTTTCAATAAAAGTGAAGTTATTGTATCATTATGAAGTGATGTTATAATAAAAGTTTGTGGTAGTTGATGAAAAATAAAAAAAAACCAGATTCATCTAAGTAAATACATGAAACTCCAGCTCAAAAGAAAAAAGAGAATTTCTTGCAAATAGATAATCAGGCCCTATTGAAAAACAAAATCCTAAACTGGAGAAAAATAATCCAGAAAGCACTATTACCTAAGCTAAGTACTATCTTCGTAATCCCTTATTTCCTCACTCTTCAGCCTGCACAGCCTGGTGACATTCCCAGCAATCCTGCCAGACCCACCCAGGAGGGGTACATTGGGATTCTAGTTTGTCATTAATGGCTCCTGTGAATTTATCTTTATATAATCAACCCTAAGACAGGTTATACCTCATGAAATAGCAAGTTCAATTTCATGACTTTAAAAAATAGTCTTCCCAGCACTGGGGAGGCAGAGGCAGGCAGATCTCTATGAGTTTGAGGCCAGCCTGGTCTACAGAGTGAGTTCCAGGAAAGGCACAAAGCTACACAGAGAAACCCTGTCTCAAAAAAACTAACTAACTAACTAACTAACTAAACAAATAAATAAATAAATAGATTATAAATAAATAAATAGATAGATAGATAGATTATAAATAAATGAATGAATGAATAAATAAATAAATAAATAAATAAATAAATAAATAAATAGTCTTTTACCCTGAGCTAGAGTTGCCAGTCCAAAACTGCAACCTATGAGGCTGCCCTTGAGAAAGACAATCAGCCAACCCCTACCTGAAACTGGAGTATGTGTACAGTGAAGCTTCTGTTTGCCTGTTGGCAACAGAAGAATGCTATTAATATTAGCAAACTCTACGATTAGGCCACCTCTTAATGACAACTCTGTTGAGTTATATATGGCCACTACACGCTAATAACAAAGAGAACTTAAGGAGAGGGGTATTTTCTCTACAACTGAAGGCATCTCTTCAGTGTTTTCACCACACAGGACTACTCGTAGCCAGAGCTTGGGAGAGTGGCTTAGCAACGTGGATGCTTAAGATATTAATGCTTAAGCTTGGTGATGTAGAGAGAATAATTATTAGCTTTCATTTGCATTTTGACTCAAGAAATATTTCCAGAAGGCATGTTGCACCCAAGGACTGCATATTTCAATCTCTCCCTGTCAGCAGGCTCCAACCACTAAGCAGCCAAATGGCAAAGGCTCCCTAGAGAGAGCTGTTAAGCCAATTTAAATGTCTTAATATGACATAATTCTCCACTTTTTTTAGAGAAAGGGATAAAATTTAAATATTCAACATTTCAGAGATTTGATACATCCCTGAAGTCATTTTTTTTTTCATTTACAAGCCTTGGGGCCAGGTTTCAGGCTGTCATCTCTGGGTCACCTGCTTGACAAAACCATCACTTAAAAGCTTGTTGAGAATGTAGATTTAAGGTCCACAAACTTACTTACTGAGCACCTCTGGAGTTGAGCAGATGTTAATTTTTAATATACTGCTTAGGAGATATCTAAACACATACAAGTCTGAGTGGTGTATCTTAAGAAATGTTGGACAAACAAGGACCCAAAAATAAAAATCAAGCCAAATGTCACATTGCTTGCTATCAATTATTTCCCTTCTTCTATTAATACATTCTAATCAACCATATCTATATGATTCTTCTCCCATTTCCTCTAGATTAGTTTATTTTATGTGCAAATGCAATAATATGTAGTTCATCTCTCTGCAGTCATTTCCTCTGTCCTAGTCATTTCAGGCTGTTATAACAAACATATGACTTATAAACAACAGAAATTTATGTCCTATAGTTCTGAAGGCTACAAAGTTCATATCAAGGGTACCCAAAGATAGAGTGTCTGATAAGGCCTTTCTCACTTATAGATAGTGCCTTCTAGCTGGAGCCTCACATTGTGGCAGGTGAATTACCACTTTTATTAGGGGAAAAAAAACATCCTTACTAAAACTAGTAGAGGAAAGAAATTTATAGGACTGCAGGGACAGAAAGGAAATGTGAAAGGATGGGGAAGTAAAGCATCAGAATGCACAGTGTGTGTGTGTGTGTGTGTGTGTGTGTGTGTGTGTGTGTGTGTGTCTGTGTGTGTGTGTGTGTCTGTGTGTGTGTGTCTGTGTCTGTGTATCTGTGTGTGTGTGTGTGTGTGTGTGTGTGTGTGTGTGTGTGTGTGTGTCCCCAGCTGACTTATAGGAGGGTTTGGACCAATGCATAGCCATTCTGGTCAGTTTCATGGTAGCCGTGGCTGTGTCCTTCTTAGAAGATTTTCTTTTTGCAGCCCCTCTCCCCACGAACTGGCTCTTCCATTCTTTCCATCTCCTCTTCCACAATGTTCTCTGTGCTTTAAGGGGGTGACATAATTTTCTGGTCTACAGCTGAACCCTTAAATGTCCTTTATTCTGAGCATTTTGTACAGCTATGGGTCTTTGCATTTATATCCATTTACTGCAAAGATAGGCTTCTCTACTTAAAGCTGAGTCTTTGTCCATATAAACATAGATATTTAAGAGGTGGTTTTTTTTTATAGCAAACCTCAAATTCAACTAGAGAGTGGTTGTTTATCCCCATAACAGTAATGCCCCTAATGACATCAGTGGGCACATCCTTCCTGGAGGGTTGGTATTACAGCTTGTAAAGTACACAGCTGGGCTAGACTATCAGTGCCTTCATCACACAGCAGCCCACATAGCATCATTCAGGACCATGAGAACCAGCAAGCAGGGAGGAATCTTCTAGCCCAATTTCAGCCTGATTTCTCTATATTGTGCATCCTAGATGCATGGTGTTTACAGCATTAGGATCTCACCAATTGTTCTAGTGGGTAATCAAGAAGAATTACAAGAGCCTGTATTGTTTGGGGTACCTCTGGGGCTTCTCTGACCAATGACTCCTAAAGAGGTGTGCCACACTTAGCACTGGAGTTTTTTTATTTAATAATGCATTGCTTCTAGGATCTGCATCATCTAGTCTTGTAGAGTACCTGCCTTTTCAATCTCTACAAATCCCATTATTAAGTGTTCTATCCTAGTAGGCAAACTACCTCCCAAAGTATATAGCTGCTAATAATAATCAACTCAGGGGTTTAGAATTTCAACACAAATTTTTAGAGGGATAAGCATTCAGATCATTCATAGCACCTTCTCTCTGATCCTCAAGCCCCCACTCTAAAACCTCAAGACTATATCACAGCTCATGCTCAAGCCTAGACTCACAAAGCCCACAAGCTCCTTTGATCTGTGTGACTTTCTTCCATCACGCTGTAGCAAACCATGATTCATTCTGTGTTTTCTGAACCATAATTCTGTTCCAGAGGGTGGGAGGCTGGTGCTGAGGAAAGCACACAGACTTTGGAAACAAAAAGACCAGAATATGCCATGTCACTCACTCATACTAACTCCTTTTAATTGAACAAGATAGCTAATCTTACTGAGCTCCAGTTTTCTTGCTTGAAAAATGGCAATCATGGTGGTTGGTAGTTTTCAAATAATGAAAGATCATTTCTGGGGTGAGTTTTTTTTAATGTACCAATCATTCATTCAAAAGATATTTGAATAGTATTAGTGGCTCACATTAGTGAGAGAAACAAACATTCCTATCCCAATGGAGCTCACAATTAAAGAAATGCAAGCTAAACACTAAACAATAGATAAGTTATTCCATAGGTATAAAGTGGTAAATACAATGTTTTAAACTTTTCATAAGAGAGGTTTATTTTGACTCATTCTTCAGAGGTCCAAGTTCTAGGGTTCATATCTGGTGAATGCTTTCTTCCTGGCATGAGTCTATTATGTAACTAAGGTGATGAAATTCTGACACTTTGCATGATTATAGATCCACTGATTTGCGTCCTGTCTCAAGATCTCCTGTCTCCATGTTCAGCTACAGCCATCATAATGAATTCCATGACAGCTGCTGTCATCTTTTAAAGACATGACTCAAAAATTCTTAATCCATAGCCCTTGATACTTCTCCCCCAACTTCCTTTATCGCATCTTTTCTACCCAGGTGGCATAGAAAACATACATGACCTTCTTGCACTCCTAAAAATGTAACTCAAAAGTACAGAAACATTAATTAATACCTTTGAGCCACTACTTGCAAAATTCAGATGTTTTCATGTCCTTGAAAACAACTATTTTCTTTTATGCTTTAAACTAACAGTTCTGAGATTCTTTCTAAAGATTGACCATCTCAGATACAGATGACTGATTTAATAACATCTCTTGTGTTGATATTCTTTCCTTCCTGGTTTTATTTCGACCAACCCTCACTCCAGTTCCCTAGGAACACAGCGTGCACACATTTGCACACACATATGCATACATGCAGGTTTGCTTTGGGGAAGACGATAAAACAATTTGAAATGGCTTCAATACTTAATACAATACAATACAATAATTCAATGTGAATTATTCAATTATGTTCTATCTAATTTTTAAAAATATTTCCCTCAGTGATTACTCCCCTAGGTAGAATTTTAAGAGCTTAGTGAAAGATTCACATAAAGACAATCATTATCTTTTTTACATCTTCACATTTAATTGGCATTTTTAATATAGATGAATGTGTATTTAAGTACTGAAAGGATGCAGACTCTAAGAGATCACAGATGCTAGCCCAGACTACTATACTCAGCAAAACATTCAAAGACCATAGATGGAAAAAATAAGATTCCATGGTAAAATCAAATTTAAATAATATCTATCTATAAATCCAGCCCTACACAAGGTTCTAGAAGAAAAACTCCAACCTAAGGAGGTTAACAACATACATATGAAAACAAAAGGAATAATCTCACACCAGTAAAATCAAAAGAAGGAAAGTACACACACACTCTCACACACACATACCACAACCACCAAAATAACAATAACAAAATAACTGGAATACGCAATCATTGGTCATTGATACCTCTCAATATCAGTGGTCTCAATTACCCAATAAAAAGGCACAAACAGAATGGATGTGTAAACAGTATCCATCCTGTTGTTGCATCCAAGAAACACACCTCAATATCAAGGATAAACATTACCTCAGGGTAAAGGGTTGTAAAAAGATATAGCAAATGGACATAAGAAGAAAGCTGGTGTAACCATTTTAATATCTAACAAAATAGACTTCAAAACAAAACTAATTAAAAGAGGTAGGGAAGGACATTACAAACTCATCAAAGGAAAAATCCACCAAGATGACATTTTAATTCTTAACATCTATGCCCCCCCCCCCAAAGGCACCCAATATTGTAAAAGAAACACTGCTACAGCTTAAATCACATATTGATTCTCACACACTAATAGTGGGAGACCTCAATCCCTCACTCTTGCCAATAGACAGACCATCCAGACAAAAACTAAACAGAGAAATACTGGAGTTATCAAATGTTATAAACCAAATGGACCTAACAGATATTTACAAAACAATTCACCCAAACACAAAAGAATATACCTTCTTTTCTGAACCTCATGGAACTTTCTTCAAAATGGACCACATACTCAAACACAAAACAAACCTTAACATATATAAAAAATTAGAGTAACTCCCTACATTCTATCAGACCACCATTGACTAAAGCTGGATGTCAACAACAAAAACAACAGAAAGCCTACAAACTCATGGAAACAAAAGAATTCACTACTGAATGAAAAATAGGTCAAGAAAGAATTTAAAGACCTTCTAGAATCCAATGAAAATGAATAAACTGCATAACCAAACTTATGGGACACAATGAAAAGTGGTACTAAGAGGGAAGTTCATAGCATGGATATAAAAACATTGGAGAGATTTTTAAGTGTCTAATAAAAAAAATTAGAGAGTTATCATACTAGCAACTTAAAAGCACACCTAAAAGCTCTAGAACAAAAAGAAGTAATCACACCCAAGAGGAGTAGATGGCAAGAAATAATCAAACTAAGGGCTGAGATCAATAAAATAGAAACAGAAAGCAATACAAAAAAATCAATGGAACAAAGACTTTGTTCTTTGAGAAAATCTACAAGACAGACAAACCCTTATCCAAACAAGCTAAAAGGCAGAGAGAGAATATTTAAATCAACAAAATCAGAAAGTAAAAGAAGGACATAACAACAGACACAGAGGAAATCCAGAGAATCATAAGGACAAACTTTAAAAACCTGTACTCTGCCAAATTGGAAAATCTAAAAGAAATGGATGAATTTATCAATATATACCACTTGCCAAAGTTAAATCAAGATCAGATAAATAATTTAAATAGACCTATAACCCCCTACTGAGATAGAAGCAGTCACTAAAATCTCCCAAACCAAAACCAGCCCAGGGATATATGGTTTTAGCACAGAATTCTAAGAGACTTTCAAAGAAGAGTTAATGTCAACACTCCTCAAATCATTCCACAAATAGAAGCAGAAGAAACAATGCTCAATTTATTTTATGGGACCACAGTTACCCTGATACCCAAACCACATAAAAACTCAACAGAGGAAGAAAATTACAGATCAACTTCCCTTATACTTGAAACTAAATCCAAGAACACATCAAAAAGATCATCCACCATGATCAAGTAAGCTTCATCCCAGAGAGACAGGGATGGTTCAATATATGAAAATCAGTCAAATTAATCCACCATATAAACAAGTTGAAAGAACAAAATTGTATGATCATCTCATTAGATGCAGAAAAGTCCTTTGACAAAGTCCAACACCTCTTCATAATAAAAGTCCTAAAGAGATTAGGGAGACAGAAGACATACCTCGACATAATAAAGACAGTTTACAGGAAGCCCATAACTAACTAATATCAACTTAAATTGAGAGAAACTCAAAGCAATTCTGCTAGTCAGGAACAAGACAAGGTTGTCCACTCTTTCCATATCTATTCAATATAGTTCTTGAAGCTTTGGCAAGATCAATAAAACAATTGAAGGAGATATTAATTCAAAAGGAAGAAATCAAAGTATCATTATTTACAGATGATATTATAATATGCATAAGTGGCCCTAAAAATTTCACCAGGGAACACCTGATAAACACTTTCAACAAAGTGGCTGGATATAAGATTAACACACACAAAAAAATCAGTAGTCCTTCTATATACTAGTGACAAACAGACTGAGAAAAAAATCAGAGAAACAACATCTTACACAATAGCTTCAAATAATACAAAATATCTTGGGTTAACTCTAACCAAGCAAGTAAAAGGCTTGAATGATAAAGACTTCAAGCATTTGAAGAAAGAAATTGAAGAAGATATCAGGAGATGGAAAGATCTCCCATGTTCATGGATTGGTAAGATTACCATAGTAAAGATGGTCATCATCCCAAAAGCAATATACAGATTCAATGAAATCCCCCATTAAAATTGCAACATAACTCCAACATAATTCTTTACAGATCTTCCAAGGTCAATTCTCAACTTCATATGAGAAAAAAGCCAGGATAACTAAAACATCCTGAACAATAAAAGAACTGCAGAGTGTCCCATCATTCCTGGTGTCAAGTTGTACTATTGAGCTAATAGCAATAAAAAAGAAAAACCACGTGGTATTGGCATAAAAACAGACATGTTGACCAATGGAATCAAATGAAAGATACAGACATAAATCCATACATCTATGAACACCTGATTCCTGATAAAGAAGCCAGAAATACACACTGGAAAAAAGACAGCATCTTCAGCAAATGATGCTGGTCAAACTGGATGTTAGCATGTAGAAGAATCCAAAAAGATCCATATTTATCACCCTGCAAGAACTGAAGTCCAAGTGCATTAAAGACCAAAACATAAAACCAGATACACTGAGCCTGAAAGAAAAGAAAGTAAAGCACAGTCTTGAACACATTGGTATGGGAGAAAACTCTTTGAATGACAGAGCATCCATAGCTCAGGCACTAAGATCAATAATTAATAAATGGGGCTTTATGAAACTGAAAAGCTTTTGTAAGGCAAAGGACAATCATACAAAGTGGCAGACTATAGAACAGGAAAAGATTTTTACCAATTATACTCCCAAAAATAGACTAATATCCAAAATATATAAAGAACTCAAGAAACTAGATATCAAAAAACCAAACAATCTAATTAAAGATGGAGTACAGATCTAAACAGAGAATTCTCAATAGAGGAATCTCATATGGCTGAGATCAATAACACAAGTGACAACTCATGCTGGCAAGGATGTGGAGCAAGGGGAACATTCCTTCATTGCTGATGGGAGTGCAAACTTGTACCTCCACTATGGAAATCAATATGGCAGTTCCTCAGAAAATTGAGAATAGATCTACCTCCAAAACCAGCTATACTACTCTTGGGCATATACCCAAAGGATGCTCCATCCTACCACAGGACACTTACTCAACCATGTTCATTGTGGTCTTATTCATAATAGTCAGAAACTAGAAACAGCCTAGATGTCCTTCAACAGAAGAATGGATAGAGAAAATGTAGTACATTTACACAATAGAGTATTGCTTAGCTGTTTAGAAAATGACATCATGAAATTTTCAGGCAAAAAATCATCCTGAGCAAGGTAACCCAGACCCAGAAAGACAATTATGATATATATTTACTTATAAGTAGATATTAACCATTAAGTAAATGATAACCAAGCTACAATCCATAGGCCCAGAGAGATTAGATAAAGAAGAGGGGTCTAGGGGTTCTGGGAGTGGGAAATAGATTAGATTTTTATGAGTAGACTTGGGGTGAGAAGGGGTGGAAGGGAAGGGATAAGGTGGAGGGGGAGGGTGCAGGGAGAGGGTGGTGTCAAGACCTAGTGCCGTGAAAAATTCCTGGAATCTATTACTGTGATCTTAATGAATCCTAGTAAAGAGGGATAGAGAGTCTCAACTGGTCATCTCTTGTAGCCAGGTAAGGCTTCCAGTGATGGGACTAGGTACATTCAATTGAGTTGTTAGCCAAGGGGGTCGCATGAAAATCCCTAAACAAACCAGGCTGTTGCTGAAACAAAACCCTGTTCTACACAAACTGACAGTGGGGCCCCATTGCCAAGGACAGCACTCACATAATTCATTGAACATAGGAAAGTCAAGTTGGTGCCTACATGGAGCCCTCACCCCTATGCTCTAGTCTCTTTGATGTGAGGAAGTACTCTGTAGGCTACTGAAAAATAAATGTGGACTCCAGTACAGCCACAAAACCTTTGACCTACAATCTGTCCTACCTGAAAAATATGCTAGGTCAATGGTGGCACAGAATCTGTGGTAGTAGCCAACCAATGTCTGATTTTATCTAAGTCCCACTCCATGAGGAGAAACCCATACCCAACACTGCTTAAATACCCAAGAACCAAAGACTAGATGGCCCAGAGATCTAGGGTAAAAACAAACACTACTAGTCTTTAAAAAAAAAAGTCAGTGAAATGATTCCTGTTGATACTCTTCTATACTCATATAGATCAGTGCCTTACCCAGTCATCATCAGAGAGGCTTCCTCCAGCATCATATAGAAACAGATGCAGAGACCCACATCCAGAAGTTATGTGGAGAGAGAGTCTAAATTGGAGGTCTCTATCAAATCCCTCCCTTTAAGAGATCAGGGAATTCCCAGAAAGAGAAAGTAGAAAGAGTGTAAGAGTCAGAGGGGATGAAGGACACCAGGAGAACAAGGCCCTCCGCATCAACTAAGCAGGGTGCCTATGAGCTTTCAAAGACCGAAGCAGCAAGCACAGGGCCTACACAGGTCTGTACTAGGTCCTCTGTGTTTATAGTACAGCCTTCAGCTTAGTATTTTTATGGAACTCCTGACTGAGTGGGTCTCTAAATCTGTGCCTGCTCTTGGGACTCTTTTCCTCCTGTTGGGTTGTTGTTTCCAACTTTGATGTGATAGTTTTTGCTTCATCTTATGATATTTTACTGTGTCATGTTTGGTTGTTAACTCTTAGAAGCCTGTTCTTTTCTAATGAGAGACAGAAAGCGAATGGTTCTGAAGGAGAAGGAAAGCAGGGAGGAACTGAGGGGAGTAGAGTGAAGGACAACTATAATCAGAATATACTGTATAAGAAAAGAATCTATTTTCAATAAAAGAAAAAAAACAAACTATTGAAAGGAGTGAAGGGAAAAAAGAGAAAAGGGGGACGATCAAAACAGATAATAGTTCCTTGAGAGAATTTGAGAATCCAGAAACAATTGCCTAAGGCTGCTCTTTGCAACAATAAAGAATTGTAAGTTGCTACTTGTAAGTGTATTCAATTTGTTTCATTTAGTCATTTGCTGTCTCTTTTTTCCCAGCACTTGCTATTCCTAGCCAATGGTGGTAAATAGAATAGTACATAGGATAGGAAAGGGATCAGAGTTAGCTAATCTATGATTAGATATGCACTGAAGCATACTGCAGATAGATGATGATGCTTAAGGCACATAGTAATGAAAACTAAAACTTTACTCTGTCTTTCTAAATGCACAAGCAGAAAATACAGTATACATCCTGAAAGTCAATTTTTTTTTTCATGAAGTCATTGAGTATCTACTTCATTGTCTTTGAAGATATTGCTTGTTTTGACATTATCTCCTTCCAAATTTTATTCTGGCTATCTCTCCCTTCTGCTTTCTAGGAGCATTGCATACATATGTATACACACACACACACACACACACACACACACACACACACACACACATACCAAGTGTAAAAATGATACATTTTACTTTCTCATTTTCCCAGTAAAATATAGTTTAGTTTCTTTTTTTCCCTTTTATTGAAAATAGATTTATTTTTCTCACATAATATATTCTGACTAGAGTTTCCCCTGTCTCTACTCTTCCCAGCTCCTCCTTTTGCCCCTTCCATTTGGATCCACTCCCTTTCTGTCTCTCATTAGAAAACAAACAGGCTTTTAAGACATAATAATGTAATATATTAATATGCATGGTATAGAACAAAAACTAACACAGCAGAACTAGACAAAACAAATAACCAGAAGGAAAGATCCCAAGAGAAGACACAAGAATCAGAGGCCCCCTAGTTAGCACACTCAGGAGTCTCACAAAACACTAAACTGGAAGCTATAATATATACACAGGGGAGCTGGTGCACACACATGCAGTCCCTGTACATGCTGCCTCAGTCTCTGTGAGTTCATATGACCTTTGATATGTTGATTTAGAAGGCCTTGTTTTCTTGCTCTCCTCAATACCCTATGGTTCTTACACTCTTTCTGCTTCCTTTTCCAGAGGGTTCCCTAAGCTCTGAAGGGAGGGAATTGTTGGAGATATCCCATTTAGGGCTGAATGTTCCAAGGTCTCTTCCTCTCTACTGTGAGTCTCTATACTTGTACCCATTTGCTGAAGGAGGAAGCTTCTCTGATGGTTGCTGAGCAAGGCACTGATCTGTGAATATAGCAGAATAGAATGTCATTAAAAGGCATTTTATTGCTGGTTCTTTTTAGAACAGTATTATTTGGTTTACCCTATCTAGTCTCAGGTTCTTAGTGACCCAAGCAGTGTCAGGTATTGGTTACATCTCATGGAGTGGGACTTGAGTCAGATCAGATAGTGGATGGTTACTTCCACAAGCTTTGTGCCACCATGGCCTTAGCATTTCATGCAGGCAAGACAGCACTATAGATCAAAGGGATTGTGTCTGGGTTTGTGTTTAAATCTCTTTTGCTAGCATGCAGAGTACCTTCCTATACCAAAGACACTAGAACATAGGGGTGAGACCTTTATGAGGGCACCAGCTCAACTTCTCCATGTTCAGTGAGTTGTGTAGGTGTTATCTTCAGCAGTGGGACCTTGCCATCAGTTTGTCGAGAGCAGTGTGTAGTCTTGACAACAGCCTGGGTTGTTTGGGGATTCCCTTGGGACCCCTTTGTCTAACCACCAAATTAGATGTAACCATATCCTGGTACTGGAAGCGTCATTTGGTGACAAATGATGGCCAGTTGGGCCTCTGTCTTCCCCACTATTTGGCAATTTCATGTAGATAAACTTCATATATGTATATTTTATGAAGTTTCTACTGTGTTAGTTTTCCATACTACCCCTCAAATGCCCCTTAATTTTAACTGTCTCTCCCTCTATTCCCTCCCTCATGCCTCTTTCTCCTCCCCTTCTCCCCTTGATCCTCCCATTCCATCCCCCATCCATCCGTAACTATCCTATTTCCCTTTCCTAAGGAGATCTATTGGCCTACTCACCCCCCAGTCCCTTACTCTACACCTAACCTCTGTGGTTCTGGGAGCTGTAGCTTAGTTACCATTTAATTAACAGCTAATATGCACATATAATTCCTATCTTTCTGGGTCTGGGATACCTTACTCTAGTCCAATCCATTTACCTGTGAAGTTCATGAGGTCATATTTTTTAACAGCTGAGTAATACTCCATTGTGTAAATGTAATACGTTTTCTTTATTCATTCTTCTGTTGAGAGTCATCTGGGATTTTTCCAATTTCTGGAAATGAATATAGTTGAGCAAGTGCCTCGGTGGTAGGTTGAAGTGTTTGGGGTATATGCCCAAGAGTGATATAGCTAGATCCTTACGTAGATGGATTTCCATCTTCCTAAGGAACTGTCAAACTGATTTCCATAGTGGCTGGACAAGCAGCATCCACCAGCAATGGGTGAGTATTCCTCTTATTCCACATCCTCGCTGGCATGAGCTGTCCCTTCTTTTATTGATTTTAGGCATTCTGACAGGCGAATACAATCTCAACGTCATTTTGACTGCATGTCCCTGAAGGCTTAGGATGTTGAACATTTAAGTGTTTCTTGGCTATTTGAGTGTCCTCTTTTGAAAATTCTTGGTGTAGATATGTACCCCATTTTTAAATTGGATTCTTTTCTTGATATCTAGTTTTTGAGTTCTTTATGTTTTTGCATATTAGGCCCCCATCAAATGTGTAGTTGGTAAAAGTCTTTTCTCACTCTGTAGGCTGTCACTTTGTCTGAATAATGGTGTCTTTTGCCATGCAGAAGCTTTTCAGTCTCATGAGGTCCAATTTATTAATTGTTGCTCCTAGTGCCTGTGCTAATGGTGTTCTGTTCAGAAAGTCTTTTCCTGGACCAATGAGTTCAAGACTAGTCCTCACTTTCTCTTCTATCAGGTTCAGTGTATCTGGTATTTATGTTGAGGTCTTTGATCCACTGGGAGGTGAGTTTTGTGCATGGTAATAAGTATGGGTCAATTTGGATTCTTCTACTTGCAGCTATGTGGTTTGACCAGCACCATTTGTTGAAGATGCTGTCTTTTTTACAGTGTATATTTCTGGCATCATTATCAAAAAATCAAGTGTCCATAATGTCTGGATTAATGTCCAGATCTTCAATTTGATTCCATTGATCAACATGTCTGTTTTTGTGCCAACACCATATTGTTTTAAAATAGTATAGCTCTGTGGTACACTCTGAAATCAGGGATAGTGCTAGCTCCAGCAGCATTTCTTTTATTATTCTGGATTGTTTTTAGCTATCTTTAGTTTTGGGGGTTTGTTTTGTTTTGTTTGTTTTGTCTTTGTTTTGTGTGTGTGTGTGTGTGTGTGTGTGTGTGTGTGTGTGTGTGTGTTTCCATATGAAGCTGAAAATTGATCTTTCAAGATCTGTGAAAATTTGTGTTAGAATTAAGATGGTGTAGACAAAATTCTAAATGGTCTTATTAAGTAAGAAACACAGAACCAAATACAGAGTTAAAGCCTAAGAGATCAGAGCAAGAGCCACAACTCCCTTTACCTTACCACTCGCTGTCGTCCTTCCCCTGAGAGAGAAACCTTCCTGCGTGTCTTGAGTTTTATTGCTTTCCTGTTCTGCCTTCTCATTGGCTCTAAGCCCAGCCACATGACTTTCTCATCACTGCCTGTCTATACAGACCTCTTGTTCTCTATTGCTGATACTGAGATTAAAGACTCAAAGGTCACCATGCTTGGCTGTGTCCTTGACCACACAGAGACTCTGCCTGCCATGTGATCGGATTAAGGGCGTGTGCTACCACTGCCCGACTGCTGTCCCTGGCTTGCTATGACCTCTGATCTCCAGGCAAACTTTATTTATTAACATACAAATAAAATCACATTTCAGCACAATTAAAATATCACCACAAGATGGGGATTGCATTGAACCTGTAGATTGCTTTTGGTAGGATGACCATTCTTTTATATTAATCCTACTAATCCATGAGCACGGAAGATCTTTCTATCTTCTGATATCTTCTTCAGTTTCTTCCTTCAAACACTTGAAATTTTTAGTAATACAAGTCTTTTACTTACTTGGTTAGAGATAACCCAAGATATTTATATTACTTGAGGCCACTGTGAAAGGTGTTGTTTCCCTGATCTCTTTCTCAGTCGTTTGTCACTAGTATATAGAAGGGTTACTAATTTTTGTGAGTTAATTTTGTATCCAGATACTTTGCTGAAAGTGTTTATCAGCTGAAAGAATTTCCTGTTAGAATTTTGGGGGTCACTTACGTATACTATCATGTCATCTGTAAATAAAGATACTTTGACTTCTTCCTTTCCAATTTATAACCCCTTGATCTCCCTCTGTTGTCTTACTGCTCTAGATAAAACTTCAAGTACTATATTGAATAAATATGGAGAGAGTGCAGAACCTTATCTTGTTCCTGACTTTAGCAGAATTGCTCTGAGTTTCTCTCGATCTAAGTTGATGTTGGCTGTGGGCTTTCTGGAAACTGTCTTTATTATGCTGAGGTGTGTCTCTTGTATCCCTGATCTCTCCAGGACTTTTATTTTAAAGGGGTGTTGGATTCTGTCAAAAACCTTTTTTGCATCTAATGAGATGATTATGTGGAAATTTTTTCTTTCAGTTGGTTTATATTGTGGATTACATTTATTGATTTTCATCTACTGAACTATCCCTGTCTCTCTGAAATGAAGTTTACTTGAGCATGGTGGATGATCTTTTTGATATGTTCTTAGAATTGGTTTGCAAGTATTTTATTGAGAATTTCTGCATTTATGTTTAAAATGGAAATTGGTCTGCAATTCTCTTTCATTTTTGAGTCTTTATGTGGTTTGAGTATCAGGGTAACTGTTCTTTCATGGTGTAATTTGAAGAATATTGGTAGTAACTCTTCTTTGAATGTCTGGTCAAATTCTGTACTAAAGCCATCTGGCCCTGGACTGTCTTTGGTTGGTAAACTTTTAATGACTGTTTCTATTTCACTAAAGGTTATAGGTCTATTTAAATTGTTTATCTGATCTTGATTTAACTTTGGTTAAGTGGTATGTATTGAGAAAACTGTCCATTTCTTTTAGATTTTTCCAATTTGGTGGAGTACAAGTTTTTAAAGTATGTCCTTACAATTCTCTGAATTTCCTCAGTGTCTGTTGTTATATCCCCCTTTTAGTTTCTGGTTTTATTAATTTGAATTCTCTCTCTCTCTCTCTCTCTCTCTCTCTCTCTCTCTCTCTCTCTCTTCCCTCTCTCTGCCTTTTAGTTAATTTGGATAAGGGTTTGTCAATTTTATTGACTGTCTTCAAAGAACCAACTCTTTGTTTCATTGATTCTCTGTATTTTTGTTGTTATTGTTTCTATTTTATTGATTTCAGCCCTGATTTTGATTTCTTGCTCTCTACTCCTTTAAATGTGATTTCTTCTTTTTGTTCTAGAGCTTTCAGCTTTGCTATTAAATTACTAGTATGAAATTTCTCCAATTTTTTTATATAGGCACTTAGTGCTATGAATTTGCCTCTTAGAACTACCGTCATTGTGTCCCATAAGTTTGGGTATGCTGTGTATTCATTTTCATTCAATTCCAGAAAGTCTTTCATTTCTTTCTCTATTTTTGTCTTGTCACAGTTTTCAGTCAGTGGTAACTTCTTCAGTTTCCATGAGTTTGTAAGATTTCTGTTGTTTCTGTTGTTATCCAGCTTTAACCTTCGGTATTCAGATAGGGTAAGGGGTGTTACTTCAATTTTTTTGTATCACTTAAGACTTGTTTTGTGTATGTGGTCAATTTGGAAAAAATAGTTTCATGAGGTGCAGAGAAAAAAGTTTATTTTTTTTTTGTATTTGGTGAAATGTTCTATAAAGACCTGTTAGGTCCATTTGGTTTATAACGTCAGTTAGCGCCAACATTTCTGTTTAGTTTTTGTCCAGATGACCCATCCATTGGTAAGAATGGGGTATTGAAGTCTCCCACTACCAGTGTGTGAAGATCGATATGTGATATAAGCTGTAGCAGTGTTTCTTTTACAAAGGTGGGTGCCCTCGTGTTTGGTGCATAGATGTTAAGAATTGTGATGTCCTCTTGGATTTTTCCTTTGATGAGTATGTAGTATCCTTCCCTGTCTGTTTTGATTAACTTTGGTGTGATCTATTTTGGCAGATATTAAAATGGCTATGAAGTTTGCTTCTTAGGTTCATGTGCTTGAAATACCTTTCCCATGCTTTTATACCAAGGTGATGTCTATCCTTGATGTTAATGTATTTCTTGGATGCAGCAGGAAGATGGATCCTGACTTTGCATCTATTCTGTCAGTCTGTGCCTTTTTTTCAAATTAAAAAAATTAAATACTTGATATTAATGAAATCGTATCTTTTGTGTACATATATAATAAATCACCCATCTTTTTGTTATTTTACAAAACACGATGAAGAGTTAAGACACTGATATTTTAAATTTGTTCTTCCCCTTATTTTAAACCCCGAACAGTTATGCCTCTAGCAAGTCTTTCAGCATTGTTTCTTCATGGTTGGCATTTTTCTTTTCTTTTTTATTTTATTTAAATAACATTTTGAGTAGATATTAGGCTTTTGGGAACCTGTTCCCCATACAGGATTACCTCACCCAGCCTTGATACAAGGGGAGGAGCTTGGTCCAGCCTCAACTTGATGTGCCATGCTTTGCTCAAGCCCATGGGAGGCCTGACCCTTTCTGAATGGAGACAGAGAAGGAGTGGATGGGGAGTTGGGTAAATGCGAGGCAGGTGGAGGGAATGGGAGAAGAGAATGGAGGGGAAACTGCAGTTGGTAGTCTGTGTCTTTTTATTGCAGAATTGATACCACTGGTGTTGAGAGATATCAAT
The DNA here is from genome assembly GCA_902168425.1 of Peromyscus attwateri. NCBI lineage: Eukaryota > Metazoa > Chordata > Mammalia > Rodentia > Cricetidae > Peromyscus > Peromyscus attwateri. Next base: position 20,937 of record CABHPP010171036.1, read on the forward strand.
GAACAGGGTTTGTTGATTCCTGTTATTTTGTTATTGTGGTGTGTGTGTGTGTGTGTGTGTGTGTGTGTGTGTGTGTGTGGTGTGCCTGTTAAGGATTTGAGTGTGTCTAAGTGTGTGTATGGTGGGGATGTTTGTGTCGATGTGTCTAAGTGTGTACATGTGAATACAAGTACAGAGTATGTACACAGTATGCACACACACACACTCAAGCTAATACATTGATGCTGCCGCCACCCTACACAGATCTCCCAGACCACTCCACTAGCTAAGTGCAAACCCGTGCTCTAGAGGATGGAGCAGGGTCTGAACAAGATGCCCTGTACATGAATTAAATCTCAGTACCAGCTGAGAATCATGCAGGCTACTTGACATTCTAGTGAAAGAAGTTATAAATTATGTATTCTCTCAATTCTTGTAGTTAAATGAGAAATGATACAATGTTAGATCTTGTGCATGAAGGAAAGGGGCCAGCATTTAGAGGCATGGCATCACCTTCAATTGGTTGAGAAACAGCTAGCAAGGGCAAAAGCACATTCTTTCACATTTTATTTTTCCACAGGAACCTTAACAGAGAGCACAACACGCTTCAAAGACATTTTACTACCAGACTTTGTAGGACATTTTAGGGATCCTAACAGCAAAGACACTAACTCCTCATATTTTATCTCATTCTTGGTATCTTTATTGAAAGTTAATTTTTCTTTACAGTCTCTGGTACTTGGTAACATTGTCTGAATAAAATGCAATGGTGCAGTAAGGTCAAATTTGTCCTACCGAATGGGTAAATTCCATGCTGGAGAACGTGGACTTGGAGCTTCCTGCCCTCGCTGTTTACTTCTGCTTATTTGATCCTTTAACTACTAAACTTTTACATTCAAAAAAATGAAAAAATAACTACTTAACATGTTTAGCTAAGATATTAGCATGTTTATCTAATAAGAGTCAAGTGCAATAAAATATTACCTTGTATTAATTTCTTTTTCTATTCATCTGGAAAATTGAATTAAGCCAAGTCAAATCTTCTGATTGAACATACAAGCTAATAAACTTCCTCCTTTATCTCATTTCTAATGTCATGTAATCAAAACACAGATGCACCCCGTTGTCAATTATTTATCCAAAGGTGCTGACATCAGCATTTGAAGTGAACCAATACATTTTGAGATGGATAATATGGGAAATTAAATGTATCCCTTTGTTGATTTGGTTGATGAGAACACAGGTCCTACATTCTCCTGCCTGAACTTGAAACTCAGCTCTGTTCACGGCTTTGTAAACAGATGAAGTTATCTAGATCCCCTGTGATTCTGTTTCATTATCAGAGATGGAAATAGCAATAAGGATGCTAAAGGGAATACAAGGAATTAACACATGAAAGTATTTAGCACAGTGCCTTATAAGTGATGGGTTGTCACATAAATGAAAAAAATACCTTAAATTATCCCCTTTATGGTGAACTCCAAATAAATAGAGGGATATAGACGAACATGAAAATTCACTATTTCTGCCGGGCGGTGGTGGCGCACGCCTTTAATCCCAGCACTCGGGAGGCAGAGCCAGGCGGATCTCTGGGAGTTCGAGACCAGCCTGGGCTACCAAGTAAATTCCAGGAAAGGCGCAAAGCTACACAGAGAAACCCTGTCTCGAAAAACCAAAAAAAAAAAAAAGAAAATTCACTATTTCTAGTATTATTTTGCTAGCTACATTTATTGCCCTCAATCATGCTAGTTTCCTCAATTTTCAAAGCACTGGCATATGCCTCTTCCCTTAGAAAGGCAGCAACCACGCCAGTGATTCTGAGCAAGCAAACTCTCATTGCTTCTCTTTCTTTTTGAGCATTCTAATTATTGCAGAAGAAAACCTTGGCTTATCTCTGAGGGGAGACTTAATACATACTTCACCCCGTCTATAGAGAGCTATAAATCCTAAAGGTGTGAAAAATGGAAGACAGCAAGTAGGGGCAAGCAATAAAACCCAAAGCCAGCCCCCCAGGAATGCATTTCCTCCTGCAAGGCTCTGTCTACTAAAAGTTCCATAGACGTTCTAAACAGTGCCACCAGCTGGTGACCAAGTGTTCAAAGACATGGGGGCCTTTTCACAGTCAAACTGCAATAATTTTTTGGAACTATTTACATGGCTTTAAAAAATCTCAGTGTCTTATATGATGTATCAAATTATGCTGCTCGGATACTAACACCACATTTTCTTTTGCCCATTCACCATCACAAAGCCATAATCCTACCTTCCCTTCCTTCTCCCCCAGCCACTGACCTTTCTTCACGCTCTCCCCTCCTAGGGTGACAGACTAATTTCTATCCAATCAAATATCGTCCTGCTTCTTTCATTCTCATTTTCAGACTTTCAGTACTTACCAAACTGCTTTGTGGCTCATACGTGCTTAAGAAGAGTGAGCCACAGAACAGGTTAAGACCAGCGCTGTGTCTTAGAAGTAAGAATCTAAAGTAATTGACTTCAAGTCAATACTTTCCCACCATGGGGCCCATTATGGAAATGAATAAAACTGCAGAGTAATGAATTAAAGATAATTTTGCATTTTAGAGAATTAGCTATATTTGACTCACAAATTTCACATTTAAGTAAAAGAACTTGCAATTGAAATAGGAAATTGTTATACAGAGAAAAAAGAAATAAACTTAATAGAAGGTTACTTATGAATATTTCTTTTATAAGACAAATAAATTACTTTTGACAACAGTGTGCTAATAAATACTTATAACAATGTTAGAAATGCATTTAAATATGTGTATGTGCATATATATGTGTGTATGCACACTGCTAACATTTTTCATAATAAAAACCACAGAGAGCAACATTTTCTTAGCTGGAAGAAACATAAAAATAGAAAGTGACTCTGAAAAGGAGAGTCACCCCTTGAAGGAATGGAGACTGGAATCTCAAAAAAAGAGACATGAATACTTTTTATCGACTGTGGAAAAGGAATTCAAAAGGTTTCCAAAGATTTCCATGTGGCTGGTAAGTGAATTATCAAGGGCTTTTAGGGCTAGAGAAAGGCCAGTCACTGTCTGGAGTCTGGGGCTAAGTTAATACTTTTTCCAAACTTTGGCTGTCCACACAATTAATATCTCCGTTTAAGAAGAAATAGATGCTTCGAGGGCGCTGAATCCATGAAATCTCAACAATATGGGCGCCTAGGCAAGACCTCCACACTGGCAATACTAGCTAACATACCAACACAGATGGAAGAAATCTCACAAGGCCTTAGATGAAGAACTATAGGTAACCAAAGGCTGCTGAGAGAGAGAGGATCAGTCTTTTCCAGGGACAAGGATCCAATCCCAAGAAGTCAGCCCTAAACA